>JBBPTJ010000063.1:0-27904 GCA_038094035.1 Pulveroboletus aff. ridleyi
TAGGTAAGGAAAGATGTTTCAGTTCTAGTCGCAAGCTCGATCATGACAATGACTTGTGTGTACCCAAAAGGCAAGAAACTCATCACTATTCATTAACATCAATAGTTAGTTTATTTTTTCCTATAGGATTGTAGCCCTTTGCTAGAAATTACAACATATTGGACTGCAGTAAAGGGAAATACTATTATAAGGTGGATTCAAAATATAAGCTCAAATTTTGAGCTAGGGCTGAGTAAGAAGAAAGTGAGGAGGAAAAAGGAAGGAGTGTAATTTTGGTTATTAGGTCAGGATCTTTTATCATATCTGTTATATTTGGTTGGGATTGTCTGGGTCCAATTATATACAGTACACTATCTCATAATATATGTATATGGATGGGAGACAAAAATCTCTATACATTATAGGGGGTATTCAATATCATATCTGTCACATGCATGATAGTCTATCTGGATGACATCCTGATCTTCTCTAAAGATAAGGCCTCCCACAAAGAGCATGTCTGGGAAGTTCTTTGGAGACTCTGCAAACACGACCTCTGTCAGAACCACACTTTTCATGTCTTTTCCCTTCATGATATTTATGTCTTTAACCCTTATTATAAACCCCTATCCTTAATCTTCCACCCGATTATCTTATATTTCCCCTTTACCCATTAATTCAGATCTAGGCTATCTCCAATTGCATTATTCCATTGACATCAGGTTATGTCATGGTCTAGCCAATTGACATCACCATGACATCATTCCATTATTTGCTTATTTATTATTTCATATTTAGCTTCCATTTGATCTGTTATTTAATATCTGTTAGTCATATCTGGGCACAGGGCTCATCTAGATACAGGCCTTAGGGTTAGATATCCTATATAAATAGCACTCATCCTGTAAAGTAGTCCTCATGTTTAGTATTCTCATCACTCTTGCTCCTTTTGTTCTCTGTCCAATGTTGACAAATTTCCGAAGTCCGGAAGGGTGCAGCTGGTAAGTCCAGAGCGATCCGGAGTTCAGCTGTTGCCGGACGGGCTAAAACAACTGAAGTGCCATGTGTAAAAGTGAAGGTTTAAGTAGTTTGGGATGGAGGGTGCTTGTACCTCAATCTGGGCACGGAGGTGAGAAGGTAAACGAAAAAGGGGGTGCGAGTAAACCTAACTGTCCTAGGGTTCTACTGTACTCAGGGTGATGTTTAGTGCATGCCCTGGAGGTCCAGAACTGACTCCGAGCCTGGAGGAGAAAACTCCGGGATGTTTATCTGGAGGTCCGGAGTTCCGGAGAGTCCTCCGGAACGGACCACACTTTGTCAAATGTAAAACACTAATCCTATCCGGAGTGGATAAGGACTAGAAAAAGAAAAGGGTGTGAGTATAAACTTGACCCAAGGGAGGGAGACAGGAAAGACAGGCCGAAGTGAGTAGAGGACCTAGGCAGAAAGTGGAGGGAAAGAAAAGATGTGGAAAGATGTATTCTGAGGTGTGATACACCTGTTTTATAGTCCTGGGAATGCCTGTAGACTTCTATCTACGCGATCTAACTAATCTGGGACCAGTTTGTGCCCAGCAGGTATGTAAGCTAAAAATATCTGGACCAGATTGACACAGATCCGGTACCGGATGAATGCGATCTGGACCCAGATGAATGGGCAGATCTTACAGATGAAGCTGGGAGAACAGAGAAATGAATGGGATATGAAAAGGACCTACCCAAATGGATGATGGATGCTTGAGTGGACGCTTGAATGGACGAAAAGAAGGGCCTGCAACCATAGGAGGTCTCGACCTCCTACACCAAGATGATAGTTCTTGCATAAGGCCTACTCATGAGCACTGTCTTATTGCTTGTGGGTTTGATTCTGATAATCTCTATGCAAAACCCAAGAAGTGCAAATGGAATACCAACTCCACTGAGTACCTTGGCTACAAGCTCTCCCCCTCCAGCCATATGATGTTCGAAGACAAAGTCACAGCTACCCAGGAATGGCTAGTACCTCAGAAAGTCTAGGACATCCATTTTTTCCTCAGTTTCACAAATTTCTACTGACAATTCATCACTAGCTACTCTGATATTGTCATGCCCCTCACTTGTCTCACTCATAAGGGCACTCTGTGGGTCTTTGATGACTTGTGCCTTGCCGCCTTCCAGTTCCTCAAGGAAGCCTTCACTTCCACCCCTATCCTTGTTCATTGGACTCTGGTGAAAGATAGATGAGTGGTGTAGGGTGTAGTAGGTGGGGGTCAAGTTTCCTCATCCCAAGGGGTTCTGTAGAGGGTTAGTACTGGGGACAGATGGTTACAACCGACCTCAGTGCCCTAGAGTGAGACGAAATGGTTCTGAATGGCATTCCAGACAGGAGACAAGAAATCTGGTCGACAATGAGAACTGGGCACATATGGATGTGGTCATGAATGGGACCGGATTGAGAGCAATAGGGGTTGAAGATGAATGGAACTGATGAAGGCAAAGAGAAACTGACGAAGATGAGCAGAAATTGACAATGATGAATGAAATTGATGAAGTTGAGCGAGATTGATGATGATAGGGGAAAAACCCAGCCAAGGATGAGGGCTGGATATGAATGAGGGGTCAAGGATGAGGACCCAAATACTGATGATGATGAGGGAAATGATGTTGAGAATGATCCAGATGACGAGAAGAGGGGGATTCAGACGATGGGAGATGACCAGTGGGTGCCAAAACTGATGAGATTCAAGATCTCGATACAACTCATTTATAGTCCAGGCATTTCCCTGGACTTTGTATCCATGACAACGACTGAGGCCCTATGAAGGGACACTTGAATCTAAGTAGCAAGATGGCAAGAAAAGCAAAATGTTGTAGTAGAAAGTCAAACAAGATACAAATAGGTGACTGAACTGATGAGTGATAGATATAAATATGTAATCCAGTAGGTGGAACTGGATTGGATGAAACAGCTATGTACATATAAGTCTGGGACTGAATAGGTGAGTTGGGTGAACAGATAAACAAAGATGGAATGGACTGACCTCAAGATTTTTAGGAACAACACAAGCTAGTCAAGATGAGAAGCAAGTGAGGCCGAAACCATAAGACAGACTAAGGTGCGGCAATGGCACACACACAGAGAATGACCTACAGCGATGAGAATTCCAAGAACGAAGGCTAATTACAGGATATGTACTACTTATATAAGGTAAGCTAACCCTAATGCCTGTTAAGCCCTAAGCAACGATCGAGATCTGGTTAAGATCCGAGCGAAGCCCTTGACCCGGGATTGGTAACGGATCAACGATCTATGGATATAAATAGGTTAAATGTGATCAGTCTACGATCGGATGATGAAATATAAGTAAGCGGATGATAAATAGAATGGAATGACGTAGCGTGACGTCATAAATATGGAATGATGTCAGAGGTCGTGTCAATAGGCTAGACCTTGACGTAGATGGAATGGAATGATGCAAATGAGGGTAGCCTAGACCCGAATTAGTGAAATGGTGAAGGGAATGCTAAGATAATCGGTGAATTAAGGAAATGGGATTAGAATAAAGACGTGAAGTATCGTAATGATCGTTGAAGATCGTGGTTCAAATCGTGGTTCTGACAAAGATGGTATGGATGGACATGGGACATGATGGGGATGCTTGATGGACACCTGGAAGAGCTAGAAAAGATGACCTACAACCGTAGGAGGCTACAGGCTCCTACACCGGATACTCTGCTCATAGTAAAAACCAACACATCTGATTATGCTGTTACTGGTATTCTCTCCATCTGTTGCCCAGATGAGGAAATCTGGCCTGTTGCCTTCTACTCCCAGACATTGTCTGCTCCAGAGCTCAACTATGACACCCATGACAAGGAGCTTCTCACTATCTTCAAGTCTTTCCAGACTTGGAGACACTACCTCAAAGGATCTGGCACTCCAGTCAACATTGTCACTAACTACAAGAACCTTGAGTACTTTGCCACCATGAAGCTCCTGACCTGCTGGCAAGCCCAGTGGTCGGAGTTCCTCTCTCAGTTCAACATGGTGCTGCATTTCCACCCCAGACACCTTGACATGAAACCTAACTCTCTCACTAGATGCTGGGGCGTCTATCCCAAAGAAGGGGATAAGGACTATGCTTATGTCAATCCACACAACTTCTGCCCCATTTTCACCCAGGAACAACTCACTGCGTCCCTCTGGGCAACTTACCTTGCAGCCCCTGTTCTCCAGGCTAGCACCCTCCTTGATGTTGACTCCATTCACAGTGACATCCTATCTGCACTTCCATCCAATCCTCTGGCCACCATCCATATGTTCACCTCTGAATCTGACTCTTGATGGTCAGTTGACTTCAACAGATTCCTCCATCTAGATAACTGGATATATGTTCCAGACTCTGCAGACCTTCATCTCTGAGTCCTCCAGTACAAGCATGACCACCCACTCTCCAGATATTTCAGTCAGAATCGCACCCTGGAATTGATTCATTATAAATATACATGGCCTGGCATCAGGACATTCATTAAGGAGTACATCTCCTCCTATACTATCTATGCATGCATGAAGGTTCCTTGGTATCACCCTTACAGACTGCTCAAGCAGCTTCTAATTCTGGAAAGACCATGGAACTCCATCTCCATGGACTTCATTGAACAGCTCCTGTCCTCCTCTGGATTCACAGCCATCCTTGTCATCATGGATCACCTCTCCAAGCAATGTATATTCATCCTGGTGCACAACATGATCACATCTCCAGAATTGGCCAAACTGTTCCTTCTCCATGTCTTCTCCAAGCATGGAGTCCCCTCCCACATCACCTCCAATCAAGGCTCAGAATTTGTATCTCACTTCTTCTGCTCACTCAGTAAAGCCTTAGACATCTAGCTCCATTTCATCTCTGGATACCATCCAGAAGGTGACGGACAAACTGAACAGATGAATCAAACCCTGGGACAGTATCTCCAGATTTATTGTAACTACCAACAGGACAACTGGTCTGAACTCCTTCCCCTTGCCAAGTTCGCATACAACAATTCTCCAAGTGCTATCACCAGTATTTCCCTGTTCTTCCCTAACAAGGGCTATCACCTGAATATCACAGTTCACCCTGAGCATGATCTCACCTCTGCATGAGCACATGAGTACTCAATTGACCTTGACTCCCTCCATATCTTCCTCTGGGAAGAAATGGCTCATGCCCAAGAGTGATACCAAGGCCCAGCAGATGCCAAGCAGATTTCAGCAATGGACTTCAAAGTTGGTGATCCGGTGTTCATTAAGGCAAAGTACTTCTGCTCCACACAACCTTTCAAGAAGCTATCTAAAAAGAACCTAGAGCTGTATGACATCATCACCAAAGCAGGAACCCATTCCTTCATCCTCCACCTTCCAGATTTGATGAAGTCTGTTCACCTGGTCTTCCATGTTTCCCAATTAGAACCCTCTGTTTCGAACACAATTCTGAACCATATGCAGCTCCCACCACCTCTAGTTGGAGTAGATGGTGAACCAGAGTACAAGATCTCAAAGATCCTCGATACCAAGTTGAATAGACAAAGAAAGAACTGAAAGCTGTTATATCTGATATGTTTTTCTGGATATGAAGGGACTGATGAGGAGACTTCATGGTTACCTGCCACAGAGCTTGACCATGCATCCAAACTCATCTCGAAGTTTCATTTCCAGTATCCAGACAAGCCTAGGCCTCACACAGCTTGACAATAATCTCTCATCCTATTTCAGGTATCTGTCTACATCTCCACCTCTATCTCCAACCCTACTTCCACTTCATCCCTGTGCTCCTCTGCCTCCTTCACTTCTGCTGCCAACTCCTCCAACCCCATCCCTGCCTATTCCACATCTCCAGACCCCACCTCTGATTTCACCTCCGAACCCCCTCTGTACATCTCCTGTGCCTTCAACTCCACCAGTCTCTCCAGCAGATAGTTCTGCCAGTTGAGGCAGTGAACAATGCAATGCATCTGTCCCCTGAGCTCCCTCCCCATTTTCTCCACCTTCACACTTCACTCACTCACCTCCAACTCCTTCAAGGTCCTCACTTTTGTCACCTCCACACACAATTTTTTATGAGGCAACTCTGCCCCACTTTATATGCGCTTTCTCCAGCACTCTGGCCTCCCATCTCCACCCCAGTCACAGCGAGCCCACACAGCCCAACACTCTGAGCATGAGATTGCCTTACCAAGCCCAGGTGTGCACTCAAGACCACACATCATGTATCACGAGCATGTGCAGTCCTTGCCCTTCCCAGAGCCCTGAGTGAACTGGATATCCTGAGCCTACCTCAGAATCAGTCATTTGCCTTTCGGTCATTGGATACTCACCTATCTGCACACCTCCTCTTCCTCCTGGTGCTTCCAGTGCTCCTCTTTCTTGGCCTCCTGGTGAAGATGTTCCTCAGCTAGCCTCTTCTCCTGTATCTAGCAGCACTGCTTGGTGAACTTGGCGACCATCAAGTCATCTCCATCTCCAATGACCTCAATGAGTTGTTCATCCATCCAGCCCCAGACATTAGGGTGCTCCTTGGACATGGTGGTAGTTTTAAAGTGGATGCGCAGGTCTTATAAAGTCATTTAAGCTCTGCCCAGATTTTGCTTTCCATTTTAAATCTGCCCTGTACTAATGGCCTTTATGGGTTCAGGCCTAGAAGGGAGATACTATCATATCCATTGATTCAGAACTCTGGACTCAACTCTGGACTCCCTTCCTGCAACCTCCAGTGCACTTTTGATGAGTCTGCTTCCCTGGTACTTCAGATACTCTGTATTTGTTCTCTATATTACATTCCATTCTTTGTTTACAGTACATAGCCACTAGTCCCACCTCCAGTCATCCTCCGTTCCTGTGCTTCGCTTAGGAGCACAGCTCTGGTATACTTAGCATCTGTCCTCCAGACTCTGACTAACATTTATGTTTTGCATCCATATTTTGTTGTGAATGCTGGGAGTGACACATCACTGGCCTCGGCTTTACAGGCTATTACTGAGCCTGGCAAGAGAAGGTGAGCTCAAGCACACCAATCACCCATATAGGGGCGGGATAACAAGTGGTCAAAGCTGGGGATGCCAGCTGAGACACTTGGCTTTATATACTATGGACAGGTGCACACAGATCATAGGGTCCATGGAATAAACTACTATACATGGCTAGCTAAAGTACATGGTCATGAGATAGTTCCCACCAGGGTTAACGGAGATTAAAGGGGTGTGCCAGCCATGAGGCATGACATCATATGATGTCATGGTCTGGACCCGAGTCATGTGACAAGTCATGTGACCAAGAAAAGAAAGGGGCTGAAAATGGTTTGTAACATATATAAGTCTCTGTACTTCTGTTGTAGATACCTCAGTTCGAATATCATCATAAACTCTCTGGTCTCTGACCATCTGACCCCCTTAAGTCTCTGGACTCTCCTCTGACCCATCCTTGACCTTTGTTGCTTGCAGCAAGGTCAACTCTGACCCTAATTTGCCCTCTGAAATTATAGGACACCCTGGACTTGTGACAAGGGCACACCACATAAGGTGAAGCCAAGTCCTGTCCAAACTCCAGATGTCCCAGAGTTACCTTCTGGAGATCTGGTTTTAACAATCACTCAGCATTAGGGTTCTCTACAGGCACATCATCAATCAGACCTGCTCAAGTTTATCAGGAATCAAAATTTCCTACAGCAAAACCTAGCACTTCACTCAGTCACTTGTACTCAGTCACTTGTGTGCTTACTTACCCTCAGTATATCCACTGTGACCTTGCAGCTTGACTGCATTGAGAAAATCAGCTGTACAAGAGTGATTATACATCTTGCTAGCAACATCACCTTAATTCACAGATCTAATTGTGCCCATGAAGCATACATCCTGGATGAAATCAGTATTGCCACCCCCATTGACTTTCTTGCCTCAGATGAGATCACAAATGCCATGTACACCCATGCACTGACCTTTGTCAACCTCCAAGAACTTGCCTTTAACAGCATGGTCCTCCCAGATATCTTTTATAAACTTATACACCACTTTCCTCTACTCAATAAACTTGCCATCAAAAACTGCACCCCACTCCTCCATCCTCATATCACCCACCTTCATTCCCAGGACCTTCCCATCACCAAACTCACCATTATCAGCCTATGTGGCCACCAGGATTCATGTAAGCTCTATGCATTCAGAGAGGGTCAATACCTTTGTGTCATCCATTTCAACTGGACCTGCTACATTTACAAGCATTTTTGCAAGACACTCAATCTGCCCAACAATTGGGCCCAGGGCTTTATTATCATCTTATCACCTGGTGTGACCACTCTACCCCCATTGCACATTCTGCACTTCCCAGACATGACACTCACACTGCAGCCCTTCCTTCCCTCCTATCACAATCCAGTCCCATTCTCACTATCAACATCAAATTCCCCACTCAGAAATCCTGGCAGTCCTATGTCTCTGAACCCCATGACCAGCTCATCAACCCATTTGCCAAGTTCTTGGCCAAGTGTCCCCACATCATCAACTTGTGGATCAGAAATTACCTTCCCTGGCTCTATCTAATGGAAAATGCACCCTCTCACCTCACATACTACCAAGGACCATTGATGACAATCAAGTCCATCATGTCTGGTCCATGTTGACCAAAATATCTTACTATCAGGGACCCTATGGGTGGGTTGGCCACACTGAAGAAAGTATTCAAAGAAATTGAGGCAAAGGGTGGTGGCAATGACCTTGAGAGTCCATATTTATCAGCTGGTGGAACAATGAGATCCTCTATGCCATCCTCCACCATTTCTGTTGCCTAAGGTGACTTGAGATCATGTATAAAGAAGGAGATCCAACCAAAGTACATCTCTTATTCTCTTGATAAATCACATTGCTCAGAGTTCATCACATAGGAAATGGTGTTGGGCATAGGCACCCATTTCTTTGGGTTGATGCCCCTCTTGTGGTCTGTCCAGGTGTTCAAAGTGATATCCCCTTATGTCAACAATGTCAGCACAATCATGGAAAGCCTCAGTACATGTGGGTACCCATGTTGATCAATCTAACTTGTAATGGGAGAGCTCATTGGGGTCAATGGCCCTAAACGAGGTGAAATGGATGATGCTAAATTAGAAGAAGCTTGATTGGGTAGATCATCATCATCAGCACTAGGATCAGAATCATTATGTGTGAGGTGGACAGTTAGTATGGAAGAACCAGAAGAACTCATTTTGAAGGAGCTCATTCATGCATGGAATTGGTACTGCCTGGCATTGCAAGAGATCCACCTCAAGGCAGGCTATGTATGGCAGAAAGTGGGCTCAGACAATGTCTGGACACAGTAGGCAACCAAGGTGAGCCATGTGCAGGATACAGGGTTCAAGGAGATATGATGAGAAGATCTATTTATTGACTGAAGTGCTTGTACATGTTCTGTAGTCCAATCATATATACCAATCAGGGGTTACCCAAATTTGTATGTGACTAATTCCCTAGCTGCACTACTTCCATCACACACCTGCATAACACATCATCCCCACTATGCATTAAGTCTAGTCCTATCATGAACATTATAATTATCAGGAACAACTCAACTCAATTTCAAAATGAGAAAGTCGAGAGGCTGAAACCATGAATCAGACTAAGGTGTGGATGAGCACACACATAGAGAATGACCCATAGTGATGAGAATACTAAGCATGAGGACTACTGCACAGGATGAGTGCTACTTATATAGGATGTCTAACCCTAAGGCCTGCATCTTGATAAGCCCTGTGCCTGGATATTACTAATGAATATTAAATAATAGATCAAAATGGAATCTAAATATGAAATGATAAATAAACAGGGAATGTAATGATGTCATGGTGATGTCAATAGGCTAGGCCATGATGTAATGATGATGACATAACCTGATGTCAATGGAGTGATGCAATTGAAGGTAGCCTAGACCTGGATTAGTGGGTAAAGGGGAAATATAAGGTAATTGGGTGGAAAGATTAAGGATAGGGGTTTATAATAGGGGTTAAAGGTGTGAATATCATGAAGGGAAGTGAAAAAAATCATGGTTCTGACAATAATGTGATGGAATGCAAAAACTGTGAGCTCAGACACTGCCAATTTTATTGTGAACAGTGTCTATGGAACCAGTATGTCAAGCATGCCTCAATCAGGGTACCTACTGACTCTCTGGAAAAATTATATCTGCCTGCAGACACAGCATTTGGGATGAGCAAGTTGTCAAGGTCTCATGGGCATTGAAGGGGATTGAAGGGTTGAGAATGATGAGGGCTGGGCTGGCTAGCTGTCAGAGGCAGGTAGAGGAACTCACAGAGGGACTGGTGAGGCTGAAGCATGAAAATGATGCCAGTGCATGCTCTACATCTCTAGCCTCATGATCACCCTCTACTGTCTGACTCATTTTCCTCCCATTTTCATAACTTTTTTTTTCAGAATGCAAGTGGTTACACCAGCTGCATGAATTCCTTGTAACACATTGACAGATGATCTCTGCTACACATCTTGTACCTGTGCCACCATTGGACACCTTGATAGCCAAGGAGACATAGGAGCTGCATGTGCTCTTGTTACCACTTGCACACATGCCCACTTGGAGCTTGTGGATAGCATGCATGATAACAGCATTGAGATGGTCTGGGAGATAGCATGTCCCATGAAGTATTTTATGTTTTCAAGATAGGGGGGCAATGCTGGGATGAAAGGGGAGTGAACGATCAGTGATTTGATTCTACCTGTTCCAGGGGATATTTGACATATGTCCATTCTCTTGCTATGTGCAATGACCATTGCCCTGACACTCATGGGACAGGCTATCTCCCAGACCATCCAAATGCTGGTATCATGCATACTATCCACCTTCTTGGGTTACTCATGTTTTATCTGGGTGTCAAGCTTCCTTTTGAGACTGAGTGGAGTAGAAAGAAGCTTAAGGTTGAACACCTGTGGATTGGGGCTGGCAACAATGGGAAGTCTGGTAGTTGGCCAAGTATGTCCCTCTCTCCTTGCTCATCTCGCATGTGAATAACATACATGGCCTTTACATGAATGACTATCCAGATGGACAACAAAATACCTATTACATCTCACCACCTTCTTATCACCCCTGTCACTGGTGTTCCTACAAACACCTCTCCTGACATCTGCACTGTAAGAATCCATAGCATCCTTGACCACACTCACACTACCCATAGAACCTAAAGTATCTTTTATGATTATGTTCATAATGCTGCTCTACAACATGTGCTACCTCACTCATACTCAAAGTGTTGAGATACCTCTCTCACAAGTAGGTGATGCACTCAGAAACCTATGAGCTGTATGTTTTAGCAGCAAGTTGGGCCAGTGTGTTGACCCCTCATTCCTTTTTTTCACCCACTTTTCATGGTCATATCAGCCATTTGCATGAAACAGCACCTAGTTTATCTCCTCTGATGCCCACCATGTTTCCACTTCATTTTGCATAGGTTCTTCAGGTGATGACAGCAAGTCTGGCTCAGAGCTGGCATGCAGCTGTAGTGGGGCTGGGAATGGGCCTAGTGTGAGACACCATAATGGGGGAAAAGGCTGATGATGAGTTAGTGTCAGGTGTGAGGTCTCCGATGTGGAGATGACCAGAGTGGATACAGAGGAGGAAGGGTGGGAGATGGTCAATAATGATGGCATTGATGATGGGCTTAGATAATCTCCAGTTTGAAATCATATCTAGGTGCAGGTCACTGCTATTGACAAGTCTGTAGAACTTGTGGATCACCCATTCAGTACTTCAGATTATTGCATTGCATGTGGTGGCTGTACCATGATGACACTTGACCATGTTCCATGTACATGGGCCCATAAACCTCTCATGCAATCTCCTAATCACTTCACAACATGTTCATTAGATGATACCCAACATGAATGCAACCACAATCAGATAAGTACTCCTCCAAATGCACCCCATTATACTCATTTGAGATGGGCCATCTTTGTGCCAAATGATGCCAGAATAAATGGACATTTGTGTAGCAAGTAGCCTGAGCTGACCAGCTAGTGCATTCATCGCAATCAAGGGAAGTATTAAGACAGTGGAGGCTTGGTACTGTGTGCACTTGGTTGCAGCAGAACAGAGGAGGATGAGGTATTCACAGACTGGGTACATCTGAGGATCTCAAGTGGCTTTAGCCTATTGCTCATATTTACCTCCTTGCTATTATCATTCATTCCTATCATCTCTCAACATTCCTTTTAAATCCCAATGTCACTTCTGTGAATGTCAAGCACCAGCTTCCACTGAATAATCATGCTCATATGTCTCCCCCCTTGATATTGACTGTCCTCTACTACATGCACACCCCAGATATTTTACTAACCCTCTCAAAAGCAAATGTTTATGCTGTATTTACAAACACCTGCAGCCTCTCATCTGTTGGTTCTCAGCCTTTCAGAATCAGTTGTGAGGAACCAAGGAGCAGCAAGCATGTTGATGGGTATGACATTGAGGAACTTGACACTCTTCCACACAGGCACAGACATATCCATGAACTGGTACTTGTATGGCTCAGTGTTAGAAAGACTATCTTGAACCCAACATACAACAACTCTTCCATCTATGCTGTAGCTCCATTTGAACCACAGATGAGTACCTGTCAGGCCTCATTTGATCTCAAATCCACCAGCTACACCTGCATGGCAAGCATATATGCCATATAAACCTGAAGTCCAGGTGACTGTGATATGTCCACTGGAATATGCACATGAAGACTTCTCTCCTTTTGCTTATCACTGAGTTAGATCATTTAGGCAAGTGTGCTTGAGCAGATGTAGAGAAGGCAGTGTCTCAGGCAAGTTTATCCCATAAATAGTTTATTTTTGCCATGTTTGACACTCTTCTTTGATAGATCAAGCTGGGATTATTGCCTTGTGAAGTATGCATGGTCTCCTTCTCTCCAAAGAGATAGAGGTGACCTATGTACATCCAGTCATATTTTTTTAACTCCTTTTCTTGTTCCTCTAAGTGCTGTGGGTGCCACTCATGAGTATTGGTAGTGAAATGTCAAAATCATGGATGGAAGGCAATATAACTTGTGTCAATGAAATGCATCCAATGTCCTTCCAATGTTTCAGACCATGCACATGCCCTTTTGGCCAGCTGGATGCATATTTCAACCCCAAGTGGACACCTGCTGGTTGCAGGTCTTTTTGTTCATCAAGCACTGTTGTTCATCCTGAGATGTATGAATGAGAACCCTCCCAGGTTATCATGTGCACTGCCCTCAGTGTCTCAAATCCACTCACACCCAGCACTCCTGAGTCTTCCTCTCTACATAAGACAAGAAATCATGGAAAAATGTGGCAATCACAGAACAGAACAATGCTAAGTGTGTGGCAATCTTGTTAGGTGAATGCAGAGACTCAGTGTAGGTAGCAGCAAGACATGCCACCATATTTGATATCTAACAGAGAGGAACCAGAGCTTGCAGGGTTAGCTATGACATGCCCTTGTGGCCACATATGATGGATATGAAAATGGATAGGGAGGTTTCTTGTCACATGACCAATGACAGATCTGTTCAGAACATGGTAGCCGAATCTATAGCAAAATTCCAGTTCAGAACTGCACCCTTATCAACCTAGATACACTACATATTATGCAGTACCAAACCAACCAACAATGTGGTCCTTGTAACTATCACTGAGCAAACTTCCTATATTTGTGCCTGAGCATTGCAAGGTCATGCTTTACCAAGATCTCCTCCATACTCTGAACATCTGGTGATCTCTCAACCTGTATAGTATTCACATCTGTCAGGTATTGCATCTCTCTGATCTTACTCACCCAGTCAAAATTGACAATCATGAACTACTTCATGTTGGGCTTGCATATCATAATATTCATATCTCAGAAGTCCCTGTGGACAAACCCTGCAGTGTGGAGTAATCCAAGTTTGACTGATATATTATCAAAGGTGGATGAGAGGAGCAGTCCCATGTACACATGCAGAGTCTTGAATTTATCATCATCAAGCCAGCCCATGACCACCATGAGTCAGCCACCAGCAATCTTAAACTCTCATAGAGCTGGGGCACATTCCAAACATGCAAAGATGTTATGTGTGTCACACAAGTAAGTTGTAGTAAATTTGATGCAGATGTGATCCTTTTTGCCTGCTGTTTCCTTGATTCCTTGGAAGATGGGCATCATTGATTTCTGCCCTCACACATATTGGAAATGCTTTTTGGCATTATCTTTGAGCAAGTGGTAGCTTATTGGATATGGGAATAGAAAAGGGGGAAGAGATCCAGAAGTGGGATGTAGGGTTTCATCCAGGCACCTGTAATAGTCTTCTATATTTAGAGCAGCCTTGCAAAGAGCAGCTAAATGACAGGCTAAAGCATGCTCACTGCTCCTGTCAGTAGTATCAAAGTGAGTCACAGCTTGCATTGTCAGGAGTTGTGCTAGCAAATGTGAATTTCACACAGCACCAGAGATCGTTATAAGTGACTCTGCAGAAAGAATCATCAACCTGCCATGGCACCCACAGAAAATGTGGTAACCAACCAGAAATTACAAGAATAAAGCACTAAAGGAGACCTCAAATATCAGAGAGCAGGGCCCCTCATTGTCTTCAAGTAGTATCCTAGTCCTTGGAAGTATGGATTGCTTGGATTACCCCCAACCTCATTCTTGAACTCAATAATGACTCTTGATGTTCAGATCTCCATCTATGACATACTTTGTTGTTTGTATTTGGCTACCAATGATGTATAGCCTACCAGTGGTGAGCACCTTGGCTACAATATCCTGCTGCTGAGCTTCATTGTCATACAAGTCCAACATAGCATTTACAAGTTTGAAGGTAAGCCTATAATCTGCAGGTGAGTTCAATGGTGTGACAGTCATTGACAAACTGGCCAAAGGCAGGATCACTGCAGGGAGCATATCCTGATATGCATGAGGGCAACCGCATAATATAGACTTGAGATTATATTGATCATGCTGTCAATCTTGAAAGCTTGATAGAACACCAGTATCAGAAGGGGGTAAAGATTTGACATTTGTCAAGAATGTATAGCACACCATCTTGATCAAATCCTCATTGGCCAGACTGCCTCTATAAAGATTAGAATGCACTGACAGGGGGGGTCTTGACCTCTCTGTGAACTTGGGTGAGTATAAGGCAATGCTCTCATTGCTTTACTTACTTTCTTCAGGCATCTCAATGATAACATGTGACATCCAAGAAATAGGAACATCACTAAACATGGCACTGAGAGACTCAGCTCCTTGCAGAAGCTTTCCATGTCCTAAACTATTAAGAATCTCAACAAGTTTGGAATTATCAGAATAGCCACCAGCACTCACTTGAATCTTGTAGAGTTTCATGAGATTAGGGGATAGATTGTATTTGCATGCCACACAGATCACATTTATGAGATCATCAACTGCATCCTTCATTGATATGCAGACCTGAAAGGAGTTCACAGCATCTTGGCTCTGAACCCAGCACTCAACCAAGCACAAGCCCTCTATATTGATATGGTCATTATTGAGCTTGAGCTCAAACTGCAAGTGCCACATACCAACAATGATATGAACCTCATCACTTCTAGGGTTCGACATACATAAAGACAGCTGATAGACTATCCAAAACCTGCAGAGGTGCCCCAGACTGGAGATGGTGCAATTACTGAGATTGCCTTCAAGCATGCAGTGCAGAAAGGAAACCTTGTACAGTGCAATATCCATACAATGGAGATTGATGGTAGTCTTGTCCCTTACAAGTTCCCAGAGAAATGCCACATTCTTCATGCTTGGGATGTCAATAGGGAAGATGGAGAGGAAATTTTGGTTCCATACCCAACAATTAAGTGTCATCAGATCTGAAGTGATCAAAGACTCAGTTCTACATAAACCCAGGAAGAAATCATAAGCATGCACCAGAACTGAGGCTGTGTATTAGAGATAACAACTCTGATCTCCTCCGGGCTCTCCTGTCCAACTTTAAAGTTTACTAATGAACTCCTGAACAAATTCCTATAGCTCCTACATAGGAGTTACCAATGTCCTTTAGGGGTAGCTGAAGATGAATAGGAAAGTTGGACTTGCATCCAATGCCATGCCAGTATGCACTCCTTATGTCATTTCCTTACCCTATCTTTGCTTTGTTTCCATTCCACAACTTTGTGCTATTTCTCTTCCCCCTTTACTATTTCCTTATAGATATCACTTGTTTCACTTTGGAGTTGATTGGACTTCATGCTTGCATCTGTGCCTACTCCATATATATATTCCCTTTTACTCCTGAAATCCCCTTAGTTGTTCCTGCTACTCCTTGGGTAGCAGCTGAGGTGAGTTCCAGTTTTACTTTACCTTATTACTGTTGCTAATTAGTGTATGTGAAAAATCTAAGTAAAAGAGCAGTAATTGCCCACTATATTAGTTAGCAACAGTAATAAGGTAAGGTAAAACTGGAACTCATCTCAGCTGCCGCCCAAGGAGTAACAGGAACGACTGAGGGGAACCCAGGAGTGAAAAGGAATATATATATAAAGTAGGTGCTGTTGTTGTTACTTGTATATGGTGCAGACCTTGATTATGTAATCTCAGTCCTTTGTGCTTGTCTCTTTATCTTTCAGACATTTTTTGCATATCTCAGTTGACTCTGACAGTCACTGAGGTGAGCCACTTCCTTTGTACAATGTACTATTTCTCATAACTACCTCCTTAGTAATTCCTACAGGTTATGAGCCCCAGCCATTAACCTTGCCACTTGGACTTTGATACTCACATTTGATTTCACTATAGCACACTCTTTTAAGATCAGTGACAAATTTATGAAAGTCCTGAAGCTTGACACTTCCAAGAAGGAATGGTTTCTATGGAAGAGAAGACTCGAATGGTCTTTAACTACAAGAGGCCTGCTTGGCCACATTACAGGAACCATGATGCCACCCACCAGTCCAGCTGCTAACAGGTTGTCTGGATGGTCACTGACTACTAACAATGAGTTGCTTGCCATTGCCAAGTATGAGCTGGTGCTCACCAGTTAGAGTATGAGCTGGTGCTCACCAGTTAGAGTGAAAAGGATGCCCTCATCCAACAGCAGATTGCTGTCATCTTACCAAATTCCTTGTTTCTTTGAATCCAGGGGAAGTCAACTGCCCTTGAGTACTTCGATACACTCAAGGATCTATTTGAGAATCAATCTGCTGTTATCAGTGTGGAACTAAGATATCAGCTCAGCAAGTTAAAGTTGAAAGATGGTGGTGACACCCACACACACTTAGAGAAGATCTTAGCTATGCATGAGGAACTTGTCTCAATGGGCATGTCACTCTTCAACATTGAAATGTTCAACATAATCTTCACTTCCCTACCCCCATCCTATAACTCACTCCTTTCCTCCATATTGTTGAATATGTGGATCACCGGGAAAACACTCTCTGCTGACCTATTAACCACCCTCATTCTCAATGAGTATGACCATGTGGCAATTCACTTAGGAGGGAAATCTAAAGGAAAGGCAGAGAATGTAGCTTTCTTGGCTGATGGGTCAAAGAAACGAATCTTTAGTGGCACATGTTTCAACTGTGGCTGGAGTGGCCATTGCAAGGATCAGTGCTACAAAGAAGGCAGAGGCCATGAGGGTAAGGCCCCAAAGGGTTGGAAGCTGCATAACAAGAAGGAAAAATCATCTGGTTTGAAAGACGGTCAGTTATCACACACAAAGGCAAAGGCTAACTTAGCAGATGCTAAATCAGGACCTGATGCCATCTAGCTTGCCTCTCCTTGCAGGGATGTGGAGCCATCAGTTTCCATCACTGCATCTAACTTGTTGACCATTGAGCTATACAATAGCAGAGCTACCCTTCACCTTATCTCATATTGCCAGCATCTGTTGAACTACATCAATATTCCTCCTTATCCTATCAAAGTGGCCAACAAACACACCTTTAATGCCATTGGAAAGGGCGACCTTTATGTCCACCTCCTGAATGGGAAGAAATTTACTCATGTTCTACTGAAGGATGTCCTATATGCGCCCAGTATGGGTGTGACCCTCATCTCTATTGCAAAACTCACTGCTGCTGATTATGTTGCTCTTTTCTATAACAACATCTGTTGGATTTTGACCCCTCACAGAAGCTGCTTGGGGAAGTCCCACTTGTTAATGGATTATATCAGGTACAACATCCCAACTCACCACTTGCTAGTGTTGCAAGGGGAGTTATGACACTGATAATGGAGGCACTGCACCACCGTCTGTGCCACATTGCTTCTTCCTCCATCTGTGGCATGCTTGCAAAGGGGTTCCTTGCTGAAGTCAAGCTCAACCCACTGTCAGAAACAATGGGTCAGTGTGAGTCATGTGAGTATGGGAAGGCAATTCTGTTAGAGATGACAACTCCAATCTCCTCTGGACCCTCCTGTCCAACTCTGAGGTTTCTTAATGAAGTTCCAGATGAACCCCTCTAACTCCTACATAGGAGTTGCCAATGTCCTATAGAAGCAGTCAGAGATGGATAGGAAGGCCAGACTTGTGTCCAATGGCATATCAGTATGCATTTCTTATGTCATTCCTTTACCCTATCTTTGCTTCATTCTCATTCCATAACTTCATGCCATTTCCTCTCCCCCTTCACTATTCCCTTACAGAGATTGCTTATTTTGCTTCAGAGTTGATCAGATTTCATGCTCACATCTTTGCCTACCTTATATATATTCCCTTTCACTCCTGGGCTCTCCTCAGTCATTCCTGCTACTCCTTGGGCAGCGGCTAAGGTGAGTACCAGTTTTACTTTACTTTATTACTATTGCTAATTAGTGTAGTGGGCAATCATTGCCCTTTTTTTAAACTCACATCAAATGCCTATGCTCCAATTGTGGTGGTGAATATCTGGGTAATGAATTTCAGCAGCACCTCACAGTCAGAGGGACTGAGCAGAAACTTACTGTACATGATCACCCACAGTCTAATGGTGTGGCTGAGCAGCTTAACCACACACTGGTTGAGTGTGTGCACACGATGCTGTATGCTACCAGTTTGCTGAAAACACTGTGGGGAGAAGTATTAGCACATTGCATGTGAGTGAAGAATTGGATGGGAACTATTGCACTTAACAGTGTGACACTGCACAAGCTTCTGTACAGGCAAAAATTAGACATGGGTGACTTACCTAAGTGGGAATACCATGTCTGGGTTCATGATGTGAGCAGTTTGAAACTTGATGACTGCACTTGGGAGGGGTGTTGGGTGGGTTTCAACACTGAGAGCACAGCTCATCAGGTGTGGCTTTGCAATGGAAATCATGTCACTATTGAGTGCAATGTGATGTTCAAACGTCACATTGGCCCAATCCTGAGTCATGCCATGGAATCCATTCACATGAATGGGCAATCCAATGACAAGATAGTTAGCTTGTCGTCTACTAATTATAACGGGCCTGATGCATCTGATTCTGAAGGCCTGCTGCCTACCCTGACCTTTTGACCTCCTTCCCCCGCTCCTATGGACCCTGAACCTGCGCTGCCGCTTCATCATTTAACTCAACAGTGAACCAAATCACTCTACATCTGCATGTTGCATGAGCATGTGGGGACACATGATGGATGGTTGAGTGGGCTCACCTTGCCCCGTGGTGTCCTTGGTGTTGAACTGATTGTTGTGAGTGATGGTCCTGCACCTGGTGGTGATCCTGAGACTGGTGGCAATGGGGTCAAGGGGGAGAGCACTAGTGGTGAGAGAAATGGGCATGCTGCAATGATGTAGGACGACAACAACATTGCTTATGCAATATTAGCCAAATCAGGAATAGAAGAAGTGTTGGAGCTGCTTACCTTAGACAAGGCATGGTCGTGGCCTAATTGGCCACATTGGGACGAGGCTGTATAAGTGGAGATGAACAGCCTCAAGGCTACATGTACCTGGGACATTGCCAACCAGCCACCAAAGAACATGATCAACTGCAAGTGGATTTTCCACATCAAAAAGAATGCAGCTGGTGGAATTGACAAATATAAGGCCCAACTGGTCACATGTGGATTCACCCAAGTCCACAGCATCAACTACTATGAGACCTATGCCCCCATTGCCCATCTTGCATCCCTCTGTCTCATCCTTGCTATAGCTGCCTGATACAACTGGGACATCGACACTTTCAACTTCCAGAGTGCCTTTCTCAATGGCAAACTAGATGACAATGAGGTGATATTTATGGAATTACCTCCCAGTTTTAACAAGCTAGGTTGTGACATTGTTGCCAGGCTCCAAGTTGCTCTGTATGGGTCAAAGCAGGGTGCACTCAAGTGGTACAAATGTTTGTGCACTAAGTTAGTGGAACTAAGGTTCTAATGTACTGATGCTGACTGGGGAGTTTTCATTGCCTGGATTGGTGTGCACCTACTGATTCTCACCTCCCATGTGGATGACTGCATGGTAACTGGTAGCTCAAAGGAGCTCATCTGTGAATTCAAGGGTGAGATTAGCTGTCAATTCAAAATCACAGACCTAGGGCCTATCCATTGGCTACTTGGGATGAAAATTACCTGTGATTGTGAGGCTCAGACAATAGCACTGTCACAGGAACCCTATATCTCTATGATACTGACAAAGTACAATTTCACTGATGTTAAGCCTTTTTCCATCCTGATGGACCCTAACCTCCAGCTCACTTGGAACCAATCACTGCAGTCTGTGACTGATGTAGCTAGAATGCATCAGGTCCCTTACTATGTCATGCTCAGATCCCTTATGTACTTGATAGTTGGTACTCAGCCAGACATAGCATTTGCTGTTTCCACACTCACTCAATCCATGGAGAACCCTGGATGGGCACACTGGGAAGCACTCAAATGAGTTTACCACTATCTTGTTGGTACTAAAACCTGGCAGCTAACCTATGGCACATGGACTAGTGACCTAGTTGGGTATGCCGATGCTGACAGAGCATCACAGGAACATCACCATGCCATTACTGGCTTTGCTTTTCTAGTTGATGGTGGTGCTATCCTTTGGGGCTCATGCAAGCAGGAGCTTGTCACTCTCTTGACAACTGAGGCAGAATATGTCACTGCCACACATGCTGTCAAGGAGACCATTTGGCTTCATAGGTTGATCAGTGAGATTTTTGGGCCACTCAACTCAAGGACCTGACTGTGCTTTATGGCAATAACCAGTCCACCATCACTTTGACCAAGGAGGGGAACTATCATGCACATATGAAACATATTGATATCTGATATCACTTTATTCATTTTGCCATTTTTGCTAGTTCTCTTCATTTTCTTTATTGTCTTACCAGTGATATGGTCATTGATACTCTTACTAAGGCTTTACCTTCCCTAAAGGCCAAGCACTTCACCTCTGAGTTAGGGCTTTGTGCTTGAGGGGGAGTGTTATTATTACTTGTATACACTGCAGACCTTGATTATGTAATCTCAGTCCTTTGTGCTCATCTCTAGTGATGTGCCAGGCCAGGCTTCAGGCCCTCTGAAGCCCCAAGCCAGGCTGGGCTGAGCCTGGCCCTGTGTTGGGGTCTAATAGGGTCTAGGGCTCAGGCCTCTGTCCTGGCAGGCCCCAGGCTGGAGCCTCAGGTTGGGCCTGCTTAGTAATTGTATTAGTAAAATTTTTTGGCAGACTGTGTAACCAACTCGCTTCATATATATACTACCACTGAAATGAATGCCACCCCCAGTGACAAAACAACTGTTCAACCCAAATGGGCAACTTTTCACTCAGCCAAGCTTAGAGACACCAAGAATATGGCT
Organism: Pulveroboletus aff. ridleyi; assembly: GCA_038094035.1. NCBI lineage: Eukaryota > Fungi > Basidiomycota > Agaricomycetes > Boletales > Boletaceae > Pulveroboletus > Pulveroboletus aff. ridleyi. The sequence continues at coordinate 21,721 of JBBPTJ010000063.1, forward strand.
ACATCCAAGCTTCATTCACACCAGGCAACCAAATCGGGCCTGATATCAGGAGCTGGAGACAGTGTGCCTCACAAGTTGCCCTCCACCTATGATAACTCCCCCCATCCATCTAGCTCAACCACTTTCCTGGGTCAAAAGCACAAAAGAGTCAATAGTACCATTGACCTCTTAGACTCAGATGGTGAGGTGACACCCCCATATGGGGTCAGCAAAGATATGTGTGACTCATTTTGTTACCTTGCTGACCAATGTGTAATACATTTCAGGGAAACAGGTAGCAACATCAACTAGTGCTGACAACGATAGTAAGTACATGGCTCTCAGATGCTATGTTCTAACATTCAACAGGTCCATTACCCAATGGACAAGTGGACATCTGAGTCACAGATATTGATAAGCCTCAAAAGGTTCGTTGAGAGCAACAAGGTCATGATGTCAACCATTTTTTCAAGGAGCTGGTTATCCATGATAGTGATAGCAAGAAGTGTCACTGCTGTAAGTGTTGCTTGTATGTTTTCTTTTTTTTCCCCCTACTACACATAGAGCTGATGGATGGTGATATCCATAGGAAAACTCTTGTTGCTGAGATATCAATGCTGTGTTGGCATTTGCAATCCTGTCATCAGGTATGCATAATTTATTCACTGTATGCTAACATTTGTTGAGAGGCTAAGTATCTCAAATGGGTAGAAGAAAATGATTTTGAGTCTATACTTCCAGATAACTGAAAAATACAGAAAGACAAGACATCAAGCACTCAGCAAAGCCAGCTTGATAGCCATCCACAGCTGACTCCACCAAAGTATAGCGATGAATGCTTCTGTGCCACCACTGTGAAATGGCTGGTAAATACAGATCAGGTAAGTTAAAGCAATATTCGGATTTGTATCATTCATGCTAATCCTTTACTAGCCAGTATCTGCTCTCGAGCATCCCTCCTTCAAGAAAATGGTTGATATTGTGACACTTGCAACCAATGGTATCAAGATCCCTGGTCAGAAGTATATGTGTATACTCATCATTAACACATTCGAGGAGCATATGATCAAACTATGGTCATGGCTATTGGTAAGTAAGGATTTCATCTATCAAGTTAGTATTTAGTACTCTATTCACTTGTAGAGCAACTCCATTAAAGGCTGAGTGAACTTAACATGCGATGCATGGCAAGCGTTGAGCATAGACACTTATTTTGCAGTCACTGGGTCATGGATACAAGAAGTTTCTCCAGGGATGTGGAAACTAAAAACCATGCTTTTCAGCTTTACACAGATGAACAATGCACATAACAGCATTTGATTGGGACAGGCCCTGTTCAGGATCATCCAGCACCTCGGCATCTCACATAAGGTACAGTTATAAATCTCAATATTCTAACTACTAAACCAACTCAACACAGATTGGCCATCTTACTTGTGATAATGCTAGCAATATGAACATAATGGCATACAAGTTTGCAACACAAATTGAGCTAGCAACAGGCAAGAAGTGGAATGTGGGGAAAAGATGAGTTTGATTGGTCTTGTACTATTTTGTATGAGCTTCGCTAATATATATATGAAGTTGCCTTGCTCACATCATCAATTTAGCAACACAAGCACTGCTGCATGCTCACATTCAATCCAAGGAGTACAACCCCAAGGACCCTGATGTGGAGTTGGTTGCAGAGTGCAGAGACCAGTGTGATGAAGTGGGAGTGATATGATCAATTTGTGTCAAGGTTAGTGACATCCAATTCATTAGAAAATACTCTGATGATGTTACTTAGGAGCATTTATCTGCTAAACAGAAGCAACTGTTCCAGGCCATTCAGCAACAAGAATTGCCAAACTGTCCACTATGACAACACCTGCTTCAACTCATTCTTGATATGCTGGTCATATGGTTGTCAACATATCTCATGCTTGACTGTGCAGAAAAACTCAAAGACAATGTTGATATGTTCATGCATGAAATGGCTGGTGCTGAGAAGGATCATGAGAAGGATTAAAAGCTTCAGGGTCTCCAACTGACAGATGCAGAGTGGGACCACATCTCATTACTACTTGATCTGCTCGCTGTAAAACAGATAATCCTTTCCAGATGGATAAGGATTGAATAAAGGGTGCAAGTATAGACTTGACCCAAGGGAGGGGGACAGGAGAGACACAGAAAGCAAGAGGAGACAGGTGACCAGGGCCCAAGCCCAATTCACACAGATGGAAAGTGAGGGGAAGAAAGATTCTTTCTGAAGTGTGGTACACCCATTTTATAGTCCCAGGAATACCCGTAGACTTCTATCTACAAGACATAACTAATCCAGGTCCAAACGGCACCCAGCAGATATGTAGGCTAAAAGAATCCAGTCTGGATGAATGGATCTGACACTGGATTGACGCAATCCAGGCCTGGAACAAATGGCTGGATTGTGCAGATGGATACAGATGAACAAAGACATCAACAGAAGATAAAAAAAAGACCTACCTGGATGGACGATGGATGCTATGGATGGTTGAACGGACCCTTGTAATGGACAGAAAGGGGGGTTTACAACCTTAGGAGGATTCGACCTCCTACATTGCAAAGGGTGAGTATGTGCAACAATTATTTGCATCTAATAGTGGCCCTGCCACTCATCTTGCCCTCCCAGCTCTCAAGTCCCTGCACAAGGCATGGCATACACAAAGCACGAAGCCAGAATCAATAAGGTCACAAGCTACTATGAGAAAATGGCAGATTTGGATACATATATTATGGCAATGTGTACATTGCTATAATATTTAGTTACACTGCTGTTTGCTTACAGTTTGTAGTGCTCAATCCCATCCAGAAGTTGAATCACATATGCAAGTATTGGGGCAAAGAGACATATGATGATGCAATAAAGCATGTGGAGGAGTTGGTATGTGGTTATTGTCGCAAGTATATCTAACTGTTGTCACTGATTCACTATAGTACAAGGAATGGTATCTAGAGCTCAATGGTGCCATTATCACCAAGTCAGTCAAGTGTTAGAACCGAGGTCTCCGGGAGGTAACTCCGGAACTCCGGAGTTCGAGCAGGACTTGGCTTCACCGTATGTGGTGCGCCCTTGTCACAACTCCGGGGATGTCCTGTAATTTCGGAACAGGTGTAAGAAGTCGGATTGGCCTTGTTGCAAGCAACACAGGCCGAGGATGGTTCAGAAGAGAGTCTTAGAGACTCAAGGGGGTCAGAGTGAGCTTGGGAGACTGTCCAAGTCGATATTCAAACTAGAGTATCTACTACAAGTATGGGGACTTTATATACGGGAGTAGAACATAGGTCTTACTAATAGTCCGGAGTGCAGATGCTAGGTATACCGGAGCTGTGCTCCTAAGCGGGCACAGGGACGGAGGGTGAACTGGGGCGAAGCTAATGGCTATGTACTGTAAGCGAAGAATGGAGCGTAACAATAAGAACAAGGAATGCTAAATATAGAGGGTCTGGGGTGTCAGGGATGCGGACTCATCAAGAACGCACCAGAGGTCGCAGGAAAGGTGTCCGGAGTTGTCCAGAGTTAAGTCCGGAGTACCGGATGCGATGGATATGACACATAGGGGGAAATATATGGTGTGGCAAAGGGTCTACAATAAGAATGAAGGATCGAGAAAGGACAAGGGGAATACTAAATATGGTAACTACAGAAGTCTGAGAGGAAGAAATGAAGTCTGGGTATGGAGATATGAAGTCCGGGTTACAGAGTACTGGAGAAGGGATGGGGAATTTGGAAAACGGAGTTTGGAACAGATATGACATGGGCTATGCTTCATTGCTGTGGGGGTAGTCCAATTTCTGCCCTGTGGTGTTAGTTGCTTCTTCTTCAATTTTGGAGTCACAGTACTCCTTCAATTTTAGCCATGCATAGGAGGCAATACAGCCTCTCTTCAATTTGTGAGAGGGATTCAAGCAGTCTCTCAAAAGAGGGAGATCGACAAAGTTGTGAAGGTGCCTGTTCCGGAGAACCAGGCAACGAGCCTTCGTATTGGCAAATTTTGGAATCTTATCAGTCCTTACTTGCTGGTATCTTTCAACCAATGTCTGGAGACACTTGTGGGGGTTATTGTTGGAGGTAAGATTGAGGGAGGGGTTTGGATTATTTGGTCTTCTTCAACAACTTGCTTTGGACGGTGTGAGCTCCATCAAAGGGGTAGAGTCTCAATAATGAGAAGTGTCATATGTGTATCATGTGCTGATGACAGATGTCACAGATGTTCTGCAAACCTGGGTACCTCAAACCACAGAGGTACTGCCCTAGTGCACTTTGGGCAAAAAGCAACTTTATCCTTATTTAATATGGTGGACAACCGTGTATGCAACCTGTTTGGGTGGTATGTCTCGTTCTGTCACGTGGAAATGATATGCTGTGTCCCTTATGCCTGGGCCCAGCAGCTGTTATCAATGGACTTTGTTTCTTTCTTGCATTCTTCTGATGGGGAACTCTTGTCACCCAATCTTGATGGTTTCGCCAATAAGACAGCATGTTCTTCCAAGGGCAGTGTAGATAGCTTTGACCAAGTGTTATGAATCACTAACAACTGCACCACTGGCCTCAGTTTCACAGGCATCTATGAGTCTGGCGAGGAGAGGATGTGAAGAGAGGGGCTCACACTTACACTATTATCCAGAGACAACAGGTGGTCAAAGCTGGGGATGCCAGCTGAGACACCTGGGCTTATATAGTATGGACAGGTGCACACAGCCCATAGGGTCTGTGAGATAAACTACTATACTTGGGTAGGCTAAAGTACACGACTGTGGGAGAGTTCCCACCAGAGTGAGCAGAAATTAAAGGGGCATGCTAGCCATGAGGCATGACATCATATGATGTCATGATCTGGACCCAGTCATGTGACTGGTTACATGACAGAGAAAAGAGAGGGGCTGAAGGTGGTTCATAACAATTACCAGTCTGCCATTTCACATAGAGACAGGCATCTAGTATCATATCCTCAGTTGAACTTCTATAATTTGCATTAACTTCCATCCTTATATCATCACATAACTATTGGAGATTGTATCCTCAATTTGCTACATCAGTACTGTAATTATATTGCAATTTCATAGCCATTAGATGATTTGGGCAGGCATTTACCATACATTTGAATATCTGATAATCCTGGTAAACACTCCATTAGAATTTCTATAGATATTATATGCATGCATTCTTGATTCTTACCATATCACTAAATCATAGTAGGTAAGTGATGATTCTGACATGTGACTAATTCAGCTGATATCACAATTGATATCAGACATGGGAAGAATCTGGAAGGTGCTGGTGTTTAGAACCAATTAATGAGAGTTGGTGAAATATGATGTAACAAGGGAATGTTGTGTCTTTTAACAAATACCCAATCTATACAGGAGCAAGTTGCTCTGGAGTAGATGCAGATGTGGGTTTTAATGACATTGGTACAGTAATGATAAGAAGTGAGATAAGTTACCAAAAAAGGTGTGTCCAAGTCATGGATAAACAATGTAATTACATGGTTGACAAGGTGAAAGGAAAGCTTGGGCATATTTCCTATGTTTTCTAGCTATCACTAAACATACATGCCAATCAACTAATTCAGATACTCAGAGTTTCTGGAAATGCTTTATGTATTTTTCATCTTACTGTTTTATATAAAGTGTATACATATATACCCTGGAGGGCAGAGCAGAACCTAGAAAGAAAAATTTGGGAACATAAATAGCCCTTTCTTCCACCTTATAAACTGATGAGCTTTTCTTCTTTCTTTTTCCTTATCATCTTCCTCCTTGAGGAGAGCCATATCAGTTTGCATATTGTTCTTGACATATAAAAAAAAAGGGATCCAGATGCATACTAAGAAAACACTTCACCTTTTTTCCTCTGCTTGTATTGCTGTATTGAAATGTGTGATTACAGAAGAGGGGATCAATGCTATTGAGCCTGAGAAACACTTCACAATGAGTCCTAAGTCTTTAAGTACAAAATGGCCTGTTTTCTCTAGTCTTTGGCCCCAAACTCCAAGGAAGGAAGCTGTCAGAACCACGATTTTCCCTTAACAATATTTATGACTTCAAGCCCCTATCTGTCAGGAACTAACCTAAAGCATAAAGTATGCTTAAGGACGTCCGGGCCTCCACTCTGGGAATGAGAGCGAAAGGACTAGAATATCAAGCACGAGCCTAATCCACAGGCGAGTGCTACGACTATATA
>JBBPTJ010000068.1:0-27052 GCA_038094035.1 Pulveroboletus aff. ridleyi
GGGTATGCTCCTGGGAGTACTATGTAGCATTTATGTTTCTTGTAGTCCCTGTCAGTTTCCCCCTTATACATACATAGTCCAATATAGTACAGAAGTTAATCAAATTTTCTATATAGACTATAGTGGTATTCATGGTACACTGATTGAACACTGATTTGGCTCTGAAATTGTGGCAAATGTCCTATTTGGAGTTTGAAAAATGCCTCCCCAGAGACATTGCCCTCAACATTCAGCATGGCTCAGTGCTTATTTGCAGTCTTCACAAATGCCAATCAGGAAAATAACATGCCACTTATTCAACCTTATTCATGCCTTTTAATCATTTTTAAACCTTTTCAGGCCTTAATGTCAGCTTACTAAGCTGCAAAAGCCTGGATAAGGGTGAGAAAGAATGAAAAAAGTTAGGTAAGCATAGTGTCATTTTCCTGATGCACTGGCTGGTTGCAGTTCAAGGAATCAGCAGGAAAGTGGCAGGGGATCTGCCAGACTCTTAACTCCCTCCCTACAGGCTATTGCCCCCAAGCCTTCTGGCAAAGTCAACATGAGAGGCAAAGGAAGAAGTAAGGCCCATGGAGGAGTATTCAGAGGTGTGCCAGCTTGTCAAGACCACTAGAAATCATGACATGAACAATGGGTGCTTTGAGAGCCAGGAAAAACACTACTAAGGATGTTCAGAGGAGAAACAATATACCTAGGAAAAACAAGCTCAATGTTAGGGGAATGAAATGGGAACTATCATATAAGTACAGTACAGCTAGGAGACAGGCAGAACACAATGAATAATATGAAGTCATCCATGGCCAAGCATAGGGGAAAACAACAAGGTTGCTCAAGACTCTCAGCCAAGAGGGACATGCTGCCATGAGCAGGAGTGTGCTTATGACATTACCCCCCTGCTAAGGATCATGTCTTGCAATCAGGTGGCTGTTCCTCATGTGAAAAATCTAAGTAAAAGGGCAGTGATTGCCCACTACACTAATTAGCAATAGTGATAAGGTAAAGCAAAGACTGGTACTCACCTTAGCTGCTGCCCAAGGAATAGCAGGAACGACTGAGGGGAGCCCAGGAGTGAAAGGGAATATATATATAAGGTAGGCGAAGATGCGAGCATGAAGTCCAATCAACTCTGAAGTGAAACAAGCAATCTCTGTAAAGGAATAGTAAAGGGGGAGAGGAAATGGCACAAAGTTATGGAATGAGAATGAAGCGAAGATAGGTTAAAGGGATGACATAAGGAATGCATACTGATATACCATTGGACACAAGTCCGGCCATCCTATCCATCTCTGACTGCTTCCATAGAACTTTGTTAAGGAACCTCGGAGTTGGACAGGAGGGCCTGGAGGAGATTGGAGTTGTCATCTCTAACACCTCAAGTACATCATACCATGTCTCTTCTGTCATTGGAGTAGGCAGGCATGATTGATGATAGTGCTTGTTGTGTTTGAAGACACTGTGCTCCCAATCATAAAGCCAACCTAGGACATGGTCTGGACATGTGAAATTCTCAATTGGGCAGAAACAGAGGTGCATGGTGGGTATAGGGTGGGGCTTAGCTGGGTGTGTGTAATGGAAGTTGGCAATGGTGTCTTAGGTGTGTGTGAGTTCAGATGCTCATTTTCACTCATGTTCTTCATAAGAGAACCCCTTCCAATGGACAAGATACTTAAGCTGGTTGCAACAAAGCCTGGTTTTGAGAATTTCCTTGATCTCCTGCTCTTTAAGCCCCTCAATGAGGTTGGGAGGAGGAGGAAAGGGTTGCTCCTGGGAAGGAAATGCCAGGGGGACATAGGGTAATAGGAAACACTCATTAAATGCCAGTGTAAAACAACAATCCTATCCAGAGTGGATAAGGACCTAAGAAAAAGGATATTTGTATAACTTGATCCAAGGAAGGGTGTCAGATGGCAGCAGTCCAAGATATGGACCTAAGTGGAGAAAACCCTCAAATGGAGGGAAAACAAACAAACAAAACAAAGGTTGGACTTGAACAGACAAAAACTGAGGGAAAGACAATGATGTGGAAAGATAGATTGATCAGAAGTACAGGTACACCAGTTTCATAGTCCCAGGTACACCCATAGACTTTTATCTATGAGGTAAAACAAACCTGAGACCAATCAGCACCCAGAGAACATACAATCTAAAACTATCCAGTCCAGATGATACAAATCTATTACCAGACTGATGTGATCCAAACCTGGATTGATGGATAGATTGCACAAGCAAGCTTGGATGGACAAAGAAACAAATGAAATACAAAAAAAACTTACCTGCATGGACTGTGTACATGGTGGACTCTTGAGTGGACTCTTGAAATGGACTGAAAAAGGGGCTTGTAATTGTAGGAGGGCTTGATCTCCTACACTGTGTAGATAGATCTCCAGGTTGTGGAGAGGTTGAGCTTGTAGGCACTCTCACCATGCTTACTCACAATGACAAATGGTTCATAGCACTTGTCATTGAACTTCTTTGTTGGTTGGTCTGACATGATATGTGTAGCCTCTAACCACACCTTGTCTCTGGTTTGGTAATTATGAGCAGGGGAGTGATTACAGTCATATGCTCATTTCATGTCTTCTGCAGCTCAGACTCTGCCTCCAAACAGATTGCAGTCATGTGGTCAGCAAAGTCTTTTGCAGCTTCAACTTGACCCTCTCCCCACAGGTGGGTACTGGTCTATGGGTGACAGCCATGGTTGAGGTAGAAGGGTAAGTGACCTGTGGAGGAATGAGTGTGGTTATTATAGGCAAACTCAGTGAGAGCAAGCCATTCAGACCAATCTAATTGGTGGTAGTTGGTGAAGACACAGAGATAGTGCTCAATCTGCTGATTTAGGCACTCTGTCTGACTGTCCATTTGGGGATGGTAGGCTCTACCAGGGTTAGCAGCAATCCCCAACTGGTGGTAGAGCTCATGCATGAAACCAGATACAAATGCAGAGCCATGATTGCTGATAATCTTGTAGGGAAGGCTGTGATAACAGAAGACATGATCTCAAAAGGTGTAGGTGACTCCTGAGGAAGTGAGTTTCACATGGGAAGGAATAATACAAACCATCTTAGAGAAATAGTTGACAATAACCAAGATGGAATCATAGCCTTGGGAGTCTGGTAGGGGACCAATAAGGTCAATAGAGATGTGATCCCATGGGTATGTGAGGACATTATGAGGATGAAGCAGTGCAGCTGGTGGGGAGTGATGGGGTTTGGTCCACTGGCAAATCTCACAACCAGCAACATAACATTAAACATTGTGAAGGATGCCCAGCTATCAATAGTTATGAGTGATGAGTTTGTGAGTTTTATACTGACCAAGATGACTGGCAATGGCTATGTTGTGATGGTCTCAGATGATGTCTGCACATAGGTTGTGATTTATAGGAACATACACATGATTATCCCAAGTGATTATTCTGTCCTGTTCCTCCCACCCTGAAATATGTGCATCAAGGTTGTGCTGCACTGCTGAGTCACCGTTTGGTGTGTGGAGATATATGTATCTGGTCAAGGAATGAAAGGTCCTCTAAGATCAGTTCAGTGTATCAAAAGAGCTCAGGTTTGAGGACAGTGATGTTATTATCACCCTCCCTGCAGTCATGGTTTGTGTGGCAGGAAAGAAGATCAGCATGAATGAGGGAGTGGCCAGGCTGATGATGAAGAGTAAAAGCATAATTAGAAAGTTCAGTTAGTGAGCTTGGTGGTGGTTAAGTTTTTGCAGTTGGCAGAAATAGGACAGGTTGAGGTGATCAGTCCACACTTTGAATGGTGTGGCATCACCCATAAGGTGGTGGTGCCATTGCTCAAGAGCAGTCATGAAAGTGAGCATTTCACAGTCATAGATTTTATAATTCCACTGAGTATCAGTGAGGGAGTGAAAAAGGAAGATGATGGGCCACCAGATGGCAATCTGACATTGGGAAAGGACTGCACCAATGGCATAGCTCAAACTGTCAGCTTCCACATGGTAAGGGTCATTATCCATAGGGAGCATGAGAACAGGGGCAGAGGTAACAGTCACATATAGAGTATCAAAGGTCTGTTGTTGTGGAGTGCCCCAGGTTCAAGTGCCATTACCAGTGAGAGTATGGAGGGGTGGGCAATATCACCAAACCCCCAAATGAAATGGTGGTAAAAAATCACAAACCCAAGAAACAACTGGAGTTGTTTTTTGGAGGTCAGAGGAGGTCAATCAGCAATTCCAGTGACCTTAACTGGATCCATCTGAACTTCATTTTGTGAGATGATATTCAATCTGTGTTTGCTCAAAGTCATATTTCTCAGGTTTAAGATAAAGGTGATGTTGATGGAGAACATGGAGAACATGAGCAACAATATGGTGATACTCATCAAGTGTCCTAGTGAAGATGAGAATGTCATTTAAGTAGACAAGGACCTTCCCCTCCCAGATAGGATCATGAAGAATATCATTTATAAGATTTTGGAAGGTAGAGAGGGAGTTGGTGAGACTGAAAAACATTACTGTAGGCTCAAAGAGCCTGAGATTGGTCTGGAATGCAGCCTTCCACTCATCCCCCTCATGAATGTGCATGTTATTATAACCCCATTGGATATCAAGTTTAGTAAAGTATTTGGCCCCCTGAAGTTTGTCAATGAGCTCAGAGATGAGGGAGAGGGGGTATTGGTTATGGATAGTAATAGCATTGAGTTTACAATAGTCCTGAACTGGTTGGAGTAGACCATCCTTCTTCACAAAGAAAAAGGCAGATGTGAATGGGAATTTAGAGGGGCAGATCCAACCTGAACAGAGGTTCTTCTCTATAAATTCATGTAATTTGGTCTGCTCAGTGGGACTAATGTCAGAACCATGATTTTCTTTATGTTTCCCTTATGATACTTACACCTTTCAACCCCTATTATAAACCCCTATCCTTAATCTTTCACCTGATTATCTTATATTTCCCCTTTATCCACTAATTCAGGTCTAGGCTACCTTCAATTGCATCATTCCATTGACATCAGATTATGTCATCATCATTATGTCATGGTCTAGCCTATTGACATCACCATGACATCATTCCATTCCCCACTTATTTATCATTTCATATTTAGATTCATTTGATCCGTTATTTAATATCCATTAGTCATTATTCGGGCACAGGGTTCACATCTAGATACAGGCCTTAGGGTTAGACATCCTATATAAGTAGCACTCGTCCTGTACAGTAGTCCTCGTGCTTAGTATTCTCATCGCTATGGGTCATTCTCTGTATGTGTGCCATTGCCGCACCTTAGTCTGATTCATGGTTTCGGCCTCTCGACTTCTTATTTTAAGTTGTTGAGTTGTTCCTGATAACTAAGCTTATACACCTTGTAATCCACAATATGGGTCCCCAGTGTGAGATCAATGGCATGGTCCCAGGGGCATCATTCAGGGAGTTCATCAAATAACTCTTTGATAAAGACATCATGGAAAGCATGATAAGGCTCAGAAATGATCTCCTCAAATGATTTAGGTGGGACAGTATGGTAAGCCTGCCTGGCAAGCTGTTTAGTAGTAGTAGTCTGTGCCCAGATCTGCTGGGACATGTGATAGCTATACATATCAAATATAAACAGGTGGTCCCCCTCATCTAGAGTTCCAGATGGCAAGGTCTCAACTTGATTAGAGTGGACTGTCTGTCCCACTACTATGAGAGTGAAGGAGGCAACATGGCCTCCAATGAAGAGATGGACTGGGCAAGTGCCAATGCCCAGTTGGATCCAGAGGGGGATGATCTTCCCCTTGACTGATGGCAAGAGCTAAAGCTCACTGCTATCAGCGAAGTACTGCAACAGAGTTCATGTCTGAAGAAAAAGCAGGAGAACTGCCTGGTGAAAGCCTAGGAAATGGCTTCAGCCACAGAGAGGAGAGTCGAGAATACCCCTTGTGCTAGTGTGAAGGAGGATCCTTCAGTTCTTGAATCTGCTAAGGCCTCTGGGGCCCCACCCATCTCATATGGGACCACACCCAAGTTTATGGATGCTACATATCCATATGGGATACTGGGATGACTCCTTCTTCTTGAAGGTCGTGTCCCAGATGGGGCATCACCTATGGTTCCTTACATAGGAGGAACTTCTTTACACAAGAAATCATGGCAAAGAGGAGGTACTATGCCTCCCACAAGCAAAGTACAAGGGTGACATAGTCACTGCTCTGGTCATTGACCAGGCACACAAGACACTGGGATATTTCAGGTCCCAGAGAACTGTGGATTATATCCACAGATGGTATTGGTGGCCAGGGCTTGGCTATGAAGTAGACCAGTTCTGTTGAACCTGTCCTACATGCTAGGTCACAAAGATTAATAATCAATGGCCTCAGGGCCTGTTGCAGTCTACTTGTGCCTGGATGGCTCTAGGGCTCCATTGCCATGGACTTCATGGGACCATTCCCACCAAGTGGCAGGCATGACTACCTGTGGGTGGTCCTATGCCACCTAACCTCTATGGTGCATCTGGTGCCAGTCAGCACTACCATTCAGGCTTCCGAACTTGCAGGAAAGTTCCTGCAGGAGGTAGTGTGGCTACATAGATTACTAGAGACAATAGTCTCCAACTGAGATGTCAAGTTCACCTTGGTCTTCTGGTGCAAATTGCACTGAATGATGGGAGTTAAACTCCTCATGTCGATGGTGTTCCACCTGCAGACAGATGGTGTCTCAGAGTGTGCAATTCAAAGCATAGTCCAAATACTATACATGCTTGTGCAACCCAACTAGAGAGATTGGGCAGACAAGCTGCCCCTTACTAAATTCATGAACAACTCAAGCATTAGTAGCTTAACCAGGTTTGCCCCATTTGAGCTAAACTATGGACATATGCCCATTCTGATGCAACACATCTCACAGGGGTCCACATCAAATGCCCCAGGTGTCCAGAAATTCATACACCAGGCCATGCAAAACCTGGAGATGGCCCATGACGCCATTATAGAGAGTAGAGTGGTCTAAATGCACCATGCAAATAGATGGTAGAAGGGGGGAATGGCCCTCCAGATCAATGACTGGGTTTACTTGTCTACCCAGAACTTGGTGATGCCAAAGGGCAGAGCTTGCAAGCTTGTACCCAAGTACATTGGACCCATGAAGATCCTTATAAGAGATGGTGTCAACATCTATACTCTGGAACTCCCTGAGAAGCTCCAAAGGTGGTGTATTCATCTGTGATTTCATGTAGCATTGTTATGTTGCTATGAACAGAATGACAATGTGCTCTTCCCAAAGAGGGATGTGCACACATTCTATGATGTCAGCTCATCTGACACCAATGCATGATTGGTGGATGAGATACTCACCCACCACTAGGAGGGCCAAACAGCCCACTTTCTTGTCAAGTGGAATCTTGGAGATTCCACCTGGGAGCCCAGCTCCAATTGTCATAAGCTCAAGGCCCTTGACAGGTATCTCAAGCTCCATGACATACAGAATGTATGCCAGCTGCCTCACAAGGCAACAGGTGTGCCGAGGTGCATGAACCCACCAAGTGGGTAATGTGTTGGTTCAATCAATTGATCACTTCACAACACTAGCAAATAAAATAATCCATGTGACATGGTCAGAAAAAAGAAAACAAATAAAAATGACAAACAAGGAAACAAAAATAAATAGTAGATACAACAGTAGCAATAACAAACAAGGACACCACACTTACAAACATCTGACACCACCTCTGCTTACACTCCTGCCTTGCTGATCACCTTTTCATCTTGTTATGTAATATTTCCCTTTTCAATTTACTTTAATTATATCATACCATGTCCACAACCTCCTCTCTTCTTACAATCACCATCCTGTGCACCTAGCATGTCTGAGCATAGCTGCTCCCCTACCCCATCCTCAACCTCTTCCCCTCACATCTCCCAATCCCCAGAGGGAATCAACCATAGTCGATCCCTCTTGTGCAATCGTGCACCCCCTGGGGGCCCATTCACAATGTCGTCCTCCCATGCTGGCTACCACAGCAGCCACACTATCAGCAGTGGTGCCAAATGGCACTGCAACCCCTCTTCATCACCTGTGCATGACACTCATCATGACAAGTATCACTATCATCCATCCCTTGGGCAGTGGATCTCCCACTCCCACCTCCCAACTCTCTATCACGAACATGACTGCAAAGTGTGCAACACATATGTGTTGCACCTCAGTGCTGCCATGGCCGTCAATGCAGACAGTATCCCCAAGGCCATCCCCGACCTCACTGACAACATGCTCATCTCTGCATCACAAAAATTGCAAAATTGCAAGATTACAATAGATGGTAATATTTTCTGTTATTATGTAGCATGGACTGGTGTGGCATATCAGATTTTGTACACTCATATTCTACAATCTCAATTAGCTGCTTTTCTGAACCAGAAGCAGACTTTTCGCGCAAGTACTCTCTTTCTGATATCTCCCGACAACAGATTATATTCAATTCTTACACAAGAACTGCATACAGCTCAGAACACACCTTTTTTTTCTGATATGACAATATATTCCATGAGTTACAAAAAACGGATGATAAGACAGTATAACAGAATGACGACAACTTGCAAACATGCTATGAATATAAACACTGTTGCGAAACTGACAATGGAGTCCAGAGTTCCATGCGATGGGTGATATTAATGATATTAACCTAGCTATCACATTAGCCTAGACAAAATAAGATAATAACAAACGAACTCACCTAAGCACCATTTCCCTTCTTCCTGCTGCTCCTTCACTTGGATGAACCTCCCTCAGAGTTTTTTCCAGTTACCTTTTGCTTTCCCTTTTGCGCTGATGGCTTAGGCCTGTCTAACACTTCATTGTACTCGATTTCGGACAGCTCACTAGGGGGATCGAGGGTGGTCATATCAGCAGGGGTGATTGTCACTGGGACCTGAGGGCGAGGAGCCAAGACATCGGAGAGACAATGAGACCCACCCGTTCGAGATAAAATCCATGGAAAAGAAACAAGGTTGCATATCTTCATGGCTGTCATGGTGAGCCTATCAAATTGTCAGAATTGCATATCAAGCATCCTCCGAATGAGAAGGACCTGTGCTACCAGGCTTGGCCCTGGGCCGAGTCGTCGTCAGAGGTGGTACACATGAGGGCCGCGAGTTGAGAATGTTCAGGGGGTTGCAGAGTTGATGGCAGCAGGGTTGGTAGAGTCGGGTTCGCTTTGGAGGTTGCCCTGGTTTTCCCTTTCGAGGTCCCAGTGTCCATGCATATCAGGTCTAAGGAACAGGAATCGATAATCAGCATACGCTGTGTACTAATGTGGTGACTCATCCATTGGGGTCATTTTCCTGATATAGGTAGTTTCCCCAAAAATGGTGTGCTCATGATTTCTGTGGCTGTGACTAAGTTATCCTGCGGGCAATGGAGTACTCACTTTAGCTTTCACACAATTTACAAGATGGAAATATTTTATATTATCAGAAGGATGGACAACTATGAGTGACTCTGAGATTGCAATATATGGCTGTATGCCAGCTCACAACCTTCTGACATAAGCAACCAGCCGCGACTGACTGTTCTCACATGCTGTCAGGGAAACTCAGCCATATCAGGCAATCTCACAATTTTGCAATGTTTGTGATGTGTCAGTGTGACACTTACACCAACCTGGTGGGTCATGTTGACCACCTCCAACACAACTATCACAATCTCTGCTCCTCACTCACAGAGGAATGAGATGAAATTGCCCATCTGTGTGACACCCTTGCTGTGTCCTCAGATGGCACCTCTGGTGCTCCCCCTCCCATTCCACTCACAGTGGCTCCCCAGCCACCCACCTCTTCTTTCAGGGGGAGGGTGCAGGCAGGTCCTGACGCTTCCCCCTTTTTTCTTCCCACACAGACTCTGCCTGCAGCTCCCTCTCACAAGGGGAAGGAGAGAGCAATCTCTCTCCTCCCTGAGCTACCTCCCATCCTCCCATATGAGGACATAATCATGGACAAGCCTGCTCCACCACTGCTCATCCAGGGGAATCTCTTCCCCAAATTCACCGGGTCAGAGTTATCCCAGGGTGTCCTCATCCTAGGGGATGCTGTTAACTCCAAGGGTGTGTACACCCTGTTCATTAGAATAGAGGGAAACCTCTATGTATACCAAGGGGAGTCTCTCAAGGCTTCTCTTCAAAACATCTCGAAGGGGATTTGTCCCCCCACTCCTTCTCAGTGGTTTACCACCTACACCATCCATATGGACAGGGGCATCATGGGCCCCATCCATATCTACAACACTGGAAACAGTGTCTGCGCCCTGCTTACCAGGGCACAAAACAAACAAAAGGGGAAGGCCCCTCATCTCAAGCAGGTGCAGGACCTGCTCACCTTCCTCCATCTGTGGAAGAAGCATTGTGACCTAGGTGCCAATGAAGTAATGCATGCCATCATGAAGAAATGGTGGTCCCCTGCATGGGTCTTCAAAAAGGCCAAGAAAAAGAAAGAGGCCATGAAGGAGGCAGCCCAAGCCTCCAAGGATGCAGGTACCCAGCCTGCTGAGATAGCACCACCACCTGCTACCCCAGTACTCAAGGAGTGCATCATATCTGGTCCAGCTACCACTACCCTGACTAGCATCAAGGGAGGCACCATAACCCCACAGGAGCACATTGCTCCACCTACTTGGGAGCAGAGCTCTAGCATACCCCTCACATTATGTGTCATGGACCAGCTGTCAGGGTCCTCATCCACCACTACCCAGAAAAGGGGTAGCTCCTCCAAGGACTGATCACAAGGTCCAATCATCCTGTTGGAGAAAAGGCCCCTCCTCCCTTGTGATGCTCCATCATTCAATGCCCCTGATGGGGTATGGATTGACTACATCAAATGGTGGCAGTGTAAGTGCCCCACCAATGACTAGCACTGGATGATCCAGAAGATCTTCCCTGGGGCTACTGACACCCCTGTCATCCCAGATGACCCCAATTTGAAGCTGAATGCTCCCACCCGATGCCAGATGAGGGGACTTCTCCTCATAGACTGACTTGTGCCTGTGCTCTGAGGGCACATCAACCATATGGTGTGGCAATGTGGCCTCACCCATCTCCTCATCATACCTGGGTGGTACAAGTTCTTTCTCAACTGGGCTGAGGTTAGACCTGCTCAGGGATGCAAATCTACCTAGGCTGGTGGCTTCCACAAGGGAGCCACCCTTGCAGACATCACAGCATTCTTGGCTGCTAATGGGATAACCCCCCACATTGCTGATGACACCATTCAATGGGCTCATCAATGCACTCGAGAGATACTCAAGCACATTGAATTTGCTGGAGGCAATGAGAATGCTGCCACCTGGGACCTCTATGGTCCTTTGAGGACATACCTCCCTTAGTCACCCATCCTGGCATCCCGAGGGACTCAGCCCTCCTCTAGTGATTCAGTGAGGCCATTGCAGCATATGACATGCCTCATGTTCACCATGGCAATGCTGATGGGGGAGGCTCCCCCATACAGCAGGACCACTACAAGGACAGCAAGCTCAAAGAGGACTGGTCATGAATATAATCAGCCTCCTATGCCAGAACTCACACAAGATTCAACTCTTGCTCATTTTTTTATTTCTACTGTTTACTTTCTTATTCTGTTCCTGTCTCGTCTCTTATCTCATATTTGACACTCTTGAATAATGTTCTGTATCTTGACTGATCTGTCCTATCTCACTCTGTTTGTTTTAATCTACTGTTACTTTGCACCTAGTGCTACTTACCATCTTCCAAATACATTTGAATACCTTTTACTGTGATTTTGATTGTCTGAGCCACTGCTGGCTCTACAGGGGGAGGGTGTAAGGGGCAGTAGCCCCTGTAGATACTAAATGGGGTAATAACCCCTGATCACATACTTACAAGTGCATGTGATATGAGATAATCACATGCACAGTATGTAGATAAAAAAGAGAGGCCCATCCTGGTAACAGGCCAATCCTCATACTACTCCTACATACTCATCTGTGAATACCATTTGGTTCACTTCACCAGCATGAGTGAGGAGTGAGGACAGGGTGCAGACCACCCAATACAACAATGATGGTACTACCAACACTGTGCCTGTGGGCAGGAGCACAAACTGACATGTGGGATATGAACAAAGAGAAAATCATTACTACTCTCAAAGAGATCATCCTAGCCATGTTACTAGATATTCCAGCACTGCAGTTCAAACTGGATGTGCAGCATAAGCTAGTTGAAAAGGTCAGTCATTGGTGATCACACCTATGGATCACTTGATAAATGATGTCTTGACAGGCTTATCAGCATCTGTGTAACTGACAACACAATATAGGTTCTGCTGTGCTTGCTCTGTATGCCAGCTTTTTTTATGGCAGCATGGAGACTGACATTACAGCTGGGTGCAAGCAACTTCTTGAGTCTCACAGCTTCCTGTATGGAGACCTTGACTCCAGCAATTCCAAAAAGGTGTTTCATTCAGATTTTATCCTTCCACTTATGGCAACAGCATATCTCCCTTATCAAGGGCTGGATACCTGTCAGTGGGCTCCCAACTACAGACTATGGACACAGTGGCATGAAGAGTATTTTGGGTCTTGTCAGTGTGGCAGTATGGATTTCCTTTCTCTTATTTTTGGCTCAGTTTATGAGTATCTCACTGGCTCTAATTCACAGTTATTGTGTGCATTGGAGATGACAGAGAGAGGTGAGTTTCCTCATGCTAACCCCAAAGGAAAAGGCACTGCCCATACCCCCACTTCATTTAATCCAGCTTCTGCAAAAATCAGCACTTACACTTGCTCTTTTTCAGAGCACAATTGGGGATCTGCAACTTGGGGGCTTGCATGTGCTGCAAGTTGCTATTCTGATCATCAGCTTTGGCAAGTGATGGAAAGGGTGCAAGCCACAGCCAAGGAGATGCATATCGCTGGCTATATGGGAAATGAGACCTCATTGGTTGAATTCAATGATGAATTTGCCAACATTTGCAAGTAGATTGCTCATTGTATGTGGTTAAGACTGCCAACTTTTTTTCTTTTGCAGTTTTGGTTCCTTCTTGTGATATTCAGGAATATCAGCCAGCCCTCCTCATGGTTTCCCTCATTCAGGTGGTCTCTGTCTATTTGGTCCAGCCTCTGTTGTATGTCCACCCCTCTGACTCTATGTTTTTCCTCTGTGTTTCCCATTCTCCATCTCCTTTTTTTATATGGTCATGCCACTTCATCTCATTGAGGCATATTTTTAGACTAACCCTTTCTCTACTTTGATATACTTGTATTGCATTTTTTTACTTTACAAATTGTTACAATTTATGTATATATCTTGTTTCTTCTTCTTTTATTTTTAGACTTATCTCTCCTCACTTAGCTCTCATTACGCTAAGCTTGTAGTTCTTCCCACCATGTGCTCATTTATTCTCCTTTCTTCCAGAAGGTTCTATGATTACTCATCGAGTTCCTTTTGCCATTGGCTCACTGACTCAATGATCAGTCAGCCATTGTTTTTTCTCATTCTTTCAGTTTCTATATGATTACTCAGCGACTCTTCGCTCTTGTATATAAACCTCCAAGTAGCACCTGTATTTCTCAGCTTAAACCTACTTGGCATATACTATCTCAATTCCCCTCTTCGTGTGTCCCCGCTCTACACTTGAGTGAGCACTTTAGCTCATCCTCCATGTCCCATCCCGATTACAAGGGATTGTCCTTGGTTCACCTGCTTCACTAGGAAGTCTATCATCTGGTATCACCAGGACGAACCTCTGACCTTGCCCTCTACAAGTTGCCCCTTGGCTCCACATCCTAGGACCTTCGCCAAGTTCATATTCGACCCTTTGGGATCAAGTGTAACACAAATGCAATTATACCTGTCTTTCCCCAACTGTCACATGGCAAAGTCATATAAAGTTTCTTGAAAGCAGCTTTCAACATCTGCAAAAAACCAGATAGCTATGTAGTGCTATGTGATCAATGTAGTAATCATAGGGAGTATTATTTTCTCAATTTTATATAGCTCTATGTAGTTTCCAACAGACAATCCATTGCTGCAGTAGTACTCATAGTAACACCACAACTTGAACTACATTGAACAATATAGTACCAAGTTGTATAGTCCATCAATCACTATAATAACCAAGTTGTACCCATAGACAATCTATTCTCCTAGGTATGACTACTTATCCATGTCACCAAATATTTCCTAATCATCTGCTTGGTCCATCTCCCAATCATCTCCCCCCTGCTCATTCTCACTATCACTTACTTCTCTATTCCCAATCCCATTCTCTGAATAATCATCACCCTCATCCATATCCCTCACTTCCACCTCATTCTCACCATCTATCAGCTGCCCACCTCTGAATCCATCCTCAATAACAGTCTTACCTCCAAACTCTCTAATTGTGGCTTGGATGACATTGTCAGGGAGAGCAGGTGTAGCAGTGGTAGCCAGCATTGCCACAACTGCACTGGCATGGTTCCTGTGACCAATTATGAAATAGTACAATAAAAGTCAACAAGACTTACATTCCACTCTTGTAGACACTTTTCATGATAGATGGTAATATACCAAACTTCTCTGTCTCCTTGTGAAAGTACTTGAGGGCCTTCAGATGTGTCTTGAAAATTCCCAAGTAGTTGACTTCCATGAAAGAGACTGATTCATGTTTGCCGCTTGTCCATTCATCAATAGCACATTCAATCTGAAAGCAAGTTAGGAAATATGATTTACATACTGCAGTCAGTGCAAGAGCATAGCCAACATGAGAAAAAGGCTGGTAGTATTGGGCCCATTTAATACCTTCATTGGTCTTGTTCTTGAACAAGACCTCATTGATTAGGAGCTGAGCTCCCCTGTTCTGATATATTCTGTTGAGTGGTGGGTGCCATTCCTTGTTCAGAGACTGGTCACTTTGTAATTCATCATGAACTTGGTGTCACTTACATGATATATAAACATGAGATTGGTCTTGAGGTCAACAACCAATTTACAATTCTTCTCTTTCATAGTGGGACTCAGTCCAGTTTCAAATCTGAATATGCTTGCCACAATCAATTGTGCTTTTGTCTTGAATTGGCCACATAAATAATATGTTCACACAGTGATCTAACATGCCTATCAGCATAATCAATAGGATACAGACTTGGTTCATGCTGGATTCTCTTGGGCATAGCAAGTGTCCTGATAATATGATACATGAGCAACTATCTGTAATGAGAATGTAAACATATCATTTGTCTGTCTGTGTATTTGCACTCTCATTTGCTCCCATGGATCAAGGGACAAGGCCATCTGTGTCAGCTGCAGAACTGAAATTGATAGGATACAGACTTGGTTCACACTGGATTCCCTTGGGCATAGTAAGTGCTGTGAGCTTGGCCTTGAGTGCTTTTAGGATGGGAGCCTGAGTCCGAATTCTAGCCATTTTGCTCTGTGTAGGGGGGACACTCCCCTTGCATGTGATAAGGGTCATTTCAGTGGGAAAATTGGCATGGGATGTGTTAATTTCTAGCCCACCTGCAGGGTGACATGAAAACTGAAGAAGTCAATTAAGTAAATTTTTAATACAACTGAACCACTCACTGCACCATCATCAGTCAAGCATATATCACCCATTCCCTGGGGCTGGGCCTGCTTAGTCTTGCTAGAGTTACATTAAGCAGCCTTGGTGGCTTGTTCACATTTACATGTACATTCCTCTTGTTTTTTCGCCCTGGTAGCTGCTTCCTGTTCACATAGAGCTTGTTCCTCTTGATTATCCTCTTTGTGGCAATGAGCTCTGAGCACTGGGAAGGTGAGGTCAAATGAAGTACATACCTATCATAGCTTGTATCTTTCTACTCAGGTGATGAACCCAGCCACTAGATGTATGGACACCCTGTGGGGGACAAGTGTCACTGATAGCATTGGGCATAGTGATTTAAGAATGTGAGAGAGGGCTAGAAAGGGTCTAGACAAAGACTGAGAGGATAGTAGAGTCTGCAGGCAAGCCATTAAATACTTACATGTAGTTTGTTGATCCAGGGTGAGCACAAATGATACCACACAGGGTGACTATTAACACATTCATGGCTATTCATGTCTGTCATGGTGTCATATCATGATGGAATGCTAGGGTGGTGGTGAGTAGAGATAGATGGGTGGTCAGACTGTTAAAAGGTAATGATTAAAGAAAAAAAGTACCAAAAGCACCAAAGTGTTTCAAGGCATGGCTGACATGTGCATACATCAACCACATGCTCAGTCACAAACCAGTGCAGCCAGTTCTAGTAGATGACATTGTGTGAAAAATTTACCAATGAAAAATGGAAACTTATTCTTCATCTGCCAAATGAACTGCTTCCCTGGACTCAGGATGCCTGCCCAGCATGTCTGCAGCTACTGTGGTCAAATTTTTTCAACCTCAGGTGGGGTTTGTTGTCACATTTCACACTCACAGAAGTGCCACACTGAATGAGAAATCCAGGCTTCACAAGAAGCCCTAGCAGGAACAAGACACACTGTTGGAGAGAAAGAACTTTGCTATGGCCACTATCAAGGACTGTGGAGGTGAGAATGGGGGCAGCAGCAGAAGTGATGACCATGATGGTGAGAATGACTGTGACAGCAGCAGAAGCAATGACCATGATGGTGAGAATGACCATGACAGCAGCAGCAGAAGTAATGATGGTGGTCAAAGTGACAATGACAACTGTGGGAGCAAGGATAGTAGGAGCAACAAGTCCTGCAGGTGGTTTACCTAGGAGTTTGTCTCCAAACCTGTGACCAAAGTGCTGGGTACTGCTGACACCTCATTTGAGAGTATGAGGACCCACCAAGAGGCTATAGGAGGGGGTCCATATGCACCCTTTGCTGATGAAGACGAATGGGACCTTGCAAAATGGCTTATTTTTAACATGAACCAGCAGGCAACTGAAGAATTTCTGAAAATGCCAATCATAAGTCACTCTATTATCATTACAACTCAAAAATTACTTAGTCTTTAATTCACCAGGATGAAGACTAGAGACTGTATGAAACCAAGTTTCTGCAGCAATTATACTTTCCTGAAACATGTCAACAAACTTCCTACTGGTCCTGAGTGGACATGCAAACTTGTGCATGTCTGTGGAGACCATGATCCAGTTGATGAAGAGGCAGATGAAAGACTTGAAAATGAGACAGAGGAGCTGGAGCTGTGGATAAGAGACCCAGTAGCATGTGTTCAAGAGTTAATAGGGAATCCAGTGTTCCATGGTCAACTTGCTTATGCACCAGAAAAGGTATATGTAGATCATCAAGCAAAAACTCAGTGATATGATGAGATGTGGACAGGAAACTGGTGGTGGAAAACCCAGGTGAGTCAGTGCTAATGATTGATGCAATGTACCTAATACATGATTGTTGCAAAAGGAGCAGTTGCCAGCTAGTACTACCATTGCACATATCATCCTAGCCTCAGATAAGACCAAGCTATCCCAGTTCAAGGGCAACAAAACAGCTTGGCCAGTCTATCTCAGTATCAGCAACCTATCAAAACAGGTTCACTGTGAGCCCTCCCACCATGCCTCTGTTTTGCTAGGGTACTTACCTGTCTCCAAACTGGCATCATTTGATGACAACTTGGTTACAGGATACCAACAGTTCCACTATTGCATGAAACAGCTGCTTCAGCCTCTTGTGACCACCAGGAGAGAGGGCATGCAGATGGTGTGTGCAGATGGCTGTATCTGGCATATTTTCCCAATTCTTGCTGCCTTTACTGGGGATCACCCCAAACAGTGCCTTGTAACTTGTTGTGCTGAGAACTGCTGTCCAAAGTGCCTTGTACATGTTATGTGGAACGCGAAACACCAAAGCTGAGCGACTAAAGGCTTGCCATAAAGCCTCGCAGAGAGAATGAGAGCTGAGGAGAGCACTTAACCGTCCAAGGTTTTAACCCAAGGAACAAGTGGCCAAAGCTGGGGATACCAGCTGAGGACGCACCCTTTATATATTGCAGACAATGGTGCACAGACCAAGCTGTGTTTACAAGATAAGGTGTGAACGTATGCTATCTATGGTAAGTGATATCCCACGGGTGTGGGAGTGTTCTGTGAAAAGGAAGCGTAGTGACAGTGATTAAAAGAATGAGGTGACCACGTGTTATGACGTCATATGATGTCATGGTCTAGGCCGTGTCATGTGATCTGGTCACGTGACCGGTGAACGAGTGAGGTGAAAGTGAAAAATAATTAGGTTAGCGTATACGATATAACAGTACAAGCTGATCAGTGAGATGCGAATGTTCAGGCTCCCCAGCATGACCAAACACAAACCAAACAAACCCTCCACACACAAGTAACCTGTTAGAGATGACAACTCTGATCTCCTCCAGGCTCTCCTATCCAATTCCAAGGTTCCTTAATGAAGTTCTGGATGAACTCCTATAACTCCTACATAGAAGTTACCAAAGTCCTATAGAAGCAGTTGGAGATGGATAGGAAGGCCAGACTTGTGTCCAATGGCATATCAGTACACATTTCTTATGTCATCCCTTTACCCAATCTTCATTTCATTCTCATTCCATAACTTCGTGCTGTTTCCTCTCCCCCTTTACTATTCCCTTATGAAGATCACTTGTTTCACTTCGGAGTTAATCGAACTTTGCGCTCACATCTTTGCCTACCTTATATATATATTCCCTTTCACTCCTGGGCTCTCCTCAGTCATTCCTGCTACTCCTTGGGCAGTAGCTGAGGTGAGTACCAGTTTTACTTTACTTATTACTATTGCTAATTAGTGTAGTGGGCAATCACTGCCCTTTTACTATAGTCATTCCTGCTACTCCTTGAGCAGTGGCTAAGTGGGCAATCACTGCCCTTTTACTTAGATTTTTCACACAACCAATCAGTACCCACCCGACTTCATCACTAATGGCCTTTGAGCTGTCTTCTCACCATTCTGGGCAGACCTTCCTTATACTGACATATTTTTGTGCATCTGCTCTGATATCTTGCATCAGCTTCATCAAGGACTTATTAAAGACCATCTCAAGAAATGGTGCTCCAGCATTGCAGGTCTAAACAACCTTGATGCTCATTTTCATGCCATACCTATTTTCCTGGGCTTGCAGCACTTCAAGAATGGTATATCTAAGATTAAGCAATGAACAGGTACTGACTACAAACAGCTTGAACAAGTTTTCATTGGCACCCTCATCAGTACCACAGAACTCCATGTCCTTCTTGCTGCTAGTAGCCTACTTGACTTCACCTACCTTGCCCAGTATCAAGCTCACATGGATGATACTCTCACTGCCTTACAGCAGGCTCTCGATGACTTTCACAACACAAAAAATATTTTTATTGAGTTGGGTCTCCATCAGCATTTTAATCTCCCAAAGTTACACTCACTGCTTCATTATGTTGAGACCATCAAGAACCTTGGCAGCCTGGATGGTCTCAATACTGAAAACTCTGAATACCTCCACATTGACTATACCAAGAAAGCATACACAGCCAGTAATAGGAAGAACTACATGATACAGATGACCAGATGGCTGCAACATCAAGAAGCTGTCATCTGGTTTGATAAATATATTGTTTGGCATACTGGGCACTCTAACGATCTATCTGACAGTGACTCAGACTCAGAGATCATGAACAATGTATGCAGTGATGATTCTGATGTCCAACCTATATACATTGCAGCAGAGAACAGTGGCTAGTCATGTACACTACCATGTGACTCAGCAGCCTCACCTTCCAAAGAAGTCAGTTCAGTATTTGGAACAACACCATGGTGCCATTTGCTTTGTCACTGCCCTCAAGGCTTTCCTTCAAACCTTACCCCATGTACATCAGTTCTTTGATCTCACTGTCCACGATCACTTCAATATCTTCACAAATTTAGTCCTATTTTTGCCAACAGTAGAGCATGCATCCAACACTAACAGGTCATGGATATGTTCTCAACCACAATGACCCAATGGTATTCACAAACCCCCAACATTGGCAAGATTCAACGCTGTCTTAGTTTCGGATGACACTAACTCAAATTCATGTGATGGGCTACATGGTATGGACTCTAGCCTGTGTGCCTCAATGTGCTGACTACTTTGAGTCCAGGTTTATGTGTGGTCAAAGTGCAGGTCATCTTTAACCTCCCATCCCATCTTGGCCACTATTCACAACCCCTCACTTATGTCCACTGGTTCAAGCCAATGAGATCCTATGATGCAAATGTCAATATGTTGTGCCTTAGCCATTCCACAAAACAGCAATGCCCAAATGCTCAAGTGATCCCAGTCAAGTGGATCTTGTGTCACTGTCATCTAATCCCCCAGTTCCCATAGGGCACTATCAATCTATGATGGACATGTGGCCATGCCTTAGCAGAGGCTGAACACTTTTATCTCAACAAGTATATTGATCTTTGCATGTTTGAACTGTATAGGACAAGGTAATCAAGGCAAGTGTATCTTTTTCTGTTGTACAACACCAACACAGTCACTACAATGCTTACAGGTACTGGCAATGCCATTGTTGGTGGTGGGACATGGGTGGTGGGGTGTGGGTGGGTGGGTGGGTGGTAGGTGTTACTTTCTTGCTCCTATGGCCTCATATTCATATTGTTTTGTGGATAGGCCGCTGTTGATAGCCGGAGCTGCCCTTGGATCTGTTCATTGTGTAATATACATTTGCTCTAATCTACACTTGCATTGAAGTGTGTTGCTGGAGACTGTCACTGGGGACTCTGTTGCATGCTAGATTTACCTTAGACTACCATATATTGTGTAAGGATCTGTTTTCACAGAATCTACCAACAAATCAATCAAGAGTGGATGAAAACATGGCAAACATAGGTCTATGTAGTAGAGTAGTATATAACATTAACTACATAGTGCTACAGTGTCTATATAATTTGTTCTGAACTACCAGCCCTGATATTTTTTACAGATGAAGCAGTGGGATCTACTTTAAAAGTACTTTTTTACTTTTCACTCAAGCAACACAAACAGTGACATAAACTGACCAAAGTTGGTCAGAAGCTGACAGTACAATTTGCTGATGCTCACTGACCCCCAGGCTCCTACACAGCCATCAGGGTAAGTGCAAGGACTCAATCACATGACATGTCATGTGCAATTTTGAACTCCTCAACTTTAAGAGTCCATGCACTTACCACGACGGCTGTAAGATAACATTTACAAATAAACACCGCCACTACCGTACATCCCTTCAGATCATGACATTTACAGTAATTAGTTACACTGAAATTGGGGTTAATCATATTTTATTGTACAAGCGAAGGGCCTCGTGAAGTACATGCCACGGCCACATGTAGACCTGTAGGACTACTCATGACAGCAATACCTCCTGATCCATCCTCCTCTGCTCCGATACCATCATTTTCTGCAATCCGGACACACACTCAGGAGGTGTTCCATGTACGACCATGTCTCTGGCAAATGAAAGTGGTGGAGGCCATTCTTCAAGGAGACAAGGACATGCTTTGTATTGCCAGCACTGGTATGGGAAAGACTCTAACGTTCTGGATGCCACTGTTGTTCCGGCCTGATGGAATTCAAATTGTGGTTACCCCATTAAACTTGTTGGGAAAGCAGAATGTTACTGCACTCACCAGCATTGGAATACCAGCTATTTCCATTAGCTCAGAGACATCAACCCCTGCTAACTTTCATGTAAGTACATTGTCAAATATGAGCTAGCCAATGGAATCTTACCTGGAACTAATCAGGCTATCCGCGCTCGTAAATATAGGGCCATAGTAATAAGCCCGGAGCAGATGATGAAGGCAGATGGTCCATTCAAGAAAATTCTGAAAGATGCACAGTTCACATCGCATATCATCAGCATCGTGATCAACGAGGCACATTGTCTTACAGATTGGGGAAAATTCCGCCCGGAGTATCAAGAACTTGGACGAATACGATATCTAGTTCCGTTTATACCGCTCCTCGTTATATCTGCAACACTGACGAAAATGGCGCTGAGTGATGTGACACGGCTACTCCAGATGCGCAAGGGAAAAACTATTATGTTGCGACGTTCGAGCGACCGCCCTAATATCAAGATTGGTGTCAAAAAAATCAAGTATGCACTAAATAGTTTCGCCAACCTTGCTTTCCTGGTTCCCGATGGATACAAAGGTGATCCACCATTGCCAAAGTTTCTTATATTCTTTGACAGTATCACGGACTCCATTGCAGCAGCAGGTGTCCTATGAAAGCGTCTACCTGCTGGCCTAAAGGAGAAAATCAAGTGGTTCAACGCAGATATGTCAGTCACATTCAAAGAGACAGAGTATACCAATCTGGTGACGGGCGAAACATGGGGTCTTTGTACGACCACCTCGTTTGGAATGGTAAGTACCTAGAGTAGTATGGTTGTGCATCACTGATTGTACTTGTAGGGCATGGATGTGCCGGATATATCGTTAGTGGTCCAGTGGCGGACAAGCTGTAATATTTCAGCCCTATGGCAGTGCTTTGGTCGTGCAGCACGAAATAGACAACTCACAGGGACAGCATTACTATTTGCTGAGTGGGAACACTTCGATGACGAACGTGCAGCAAAGGCAGTGAGAAAGGCAGAGACACAGAAACGAAAGGGGAAGGATGCTTACCTACCAGGCTCCTTGCGTCCTGCAAAACATGGGCCTGCCAGTAACCACTGCACGGAGTCCCAGGCTGACAACATAGACATTGGATCCCTGACGGCCGTTGTGAATGGGATCAGCGATAGTTCATCACTGGACCCGGGGATCGACCTCCTCATCAATGCAGAAAGTTGGCTGGGTTTGGGCTGTCATAGAGTAGTCTTTGACGTGTGTTTTGATAACAGAACAGCTGGTGGAAGACTTCTGTAATTTCCCTGTACAAACATTCTCAACACTTCTTAGACACCGACCACCTTACGTGCAGTACGGACACTGATCAAGGTTGTGACCGCTGCCACATCAAAGAATCAGACATCTGCTGCGACATTCACAACTCCCTCGACTTCTTGCAGTACACCTCCACCGTTTCTAAGCAGTGCCGTGCCATGCAACGCTCACGCATTTCCAAGTACACTAAAGAAAAGCACGACTACGACTTGGAGAACACTCTCCTAGACTGGCGCGAGTCTAAGACAGTGGCGGTTTATGGCTGGGCTGCCCTTAATCGCCGTGGCCCATCCATCGTTATGACCAACGCAACACTCGACGCCATCATTGACTACGCCCATCATGACAAGATCCAAACCCCACAAGATCTCAAACAGGAAACTGGCTGGATGAGAAGCGAGCAGTTCGGAAATGAAATAATTGAACTCATTCACACTCATACTCCTCCGTGCCCATCGCCCTTCGTTTCCACCCCCCTTCAACCGAGTAGCATTGCTCTCAACACCTTTCAAGCATACCGGGCCCCTTCTCCAACCCCCATTGTCAAGCGTTGAAACAAGTGTAGCACATGTGGCCAGGAAGGCCACAATGGTGAGTGTTTCACTAATTCCACCTGACGGTAAGCTCACTTCATACCGGTACAAGCTAGGAACAAAATCTGCCCAAGACAGCAGTCTGAGCTCAGCGCTCCAGCCATGGGCAAGGAGAATGTGATGTCCACATCTCCATCACTTTAGCATGACAATAAACAATACACCATACGTTAGAGTAATTCCACCACTACATCCTCCATCTCCACCCTATTCTCCTCTATTCCACTCTCCTCTGGCACGATTAATTTCTCGTTCACTTCTGCACTTACTGCTTTCTCTAGTAGTGCTAATCCTTTGTCGCTGAGGTCTTCTATGATGTGCCAACTTTTTCTTCCCGTACGTACAACGTGAGGCGAGCTTAATATCAATCTCTCCTGTAGCTTCGAGAACGTTTTAATCATGCTTGGTGCTCCATGGTTGACAGTGAGATGCATATGATTGAAATTCGTTTGTATGATCTTTTGAACGTTTCTATAGACTTGGACTAACGGAGACTCGAGGATTATTTGGTCAACGGTTCGGTTTGGACCCTTTCCCCCGTTTTTCACCTGCCGAGTGTTATCAGCGAGAGTTTCACAGGTAAGACTGCCATGCCTTGATGAATAGGTTATTTAACTCGATGCACCAGTCTACACTACGCCACTTCATTGGCTGACCAGTAGGATTTATGAGAAGGTGGTATCGAACCGCCCGTCTATAATCCAACTCTATTCAGTATGTGTAGTTCCACACCACACGGGAGAATGGGCATACTTTAGACCAGATGGATAAACAAAATGTACGTCGAGCAGGAAGTTCAACATATGTGTTGCATACTTGTGTTTTCCAACAGCCTTCAAGATAGGGATCCAGTCAACGATGCAGGTTTCAACATGCCCGATATCGCCGCAGTTCATCGCATACGACAGCTCTTTGTAAAGCAAGAAGTACTTGTTCAATAGTAGTGCGTTCTCGAACTGCAAATCATGCAACTCCTCACACTTCCTGCGGGAACGTTGATTTTGGTGAGTGGCCACAAATTGCTGTGCGATTTCATCTGCCATTGATTGTAGGGTTTCGAACGTTGGTTTGGTGGATGCAAAGTCATCGAGACTGGTGAGTCCTTGGTTCTTGGCCTGAACATGTACCAACCAACAGTTCAATCGCCTACATATACCTGCATGGCCAATTAGCTGGTGCATACAACGGAACCCTGGTTTCGAGATGAAGGTCAGGGTTTCCTTTGGCCAAAGTACTCCAATATTGTTCATTAGACAGGTCTCATCCTTGCGTGCGGTCTGTGGGTGAATGAAGCATCACCACAAGACATCTGCACATGCCATCTTCAGGTGGAAGAGCCCTGGGATGAACAAAACGTGCTGGAAATGATGCCATGGTGTTGATTCGATGGAGCGGTGCAGATGAGCAGCATAGAGCCGCTCACCTGTGCCAAGGTCGCCATGCACAAGGATGACATATTCTGATATGTCCGGTGAGTCCTGGTGATCTATCATGTTCTTGTCTGAACCCTTTTGTGCAGATTCATGGATCCCGCCTTGTTTGAGGAGCTCAGTGACAGCATGGATGTTCCTGCTCACTGTCGAGTTATTGATGTCCATTGCTCATGCAGCAAAAATCGGTGTTTTTACGCATGGGATCTGTTCTATCGGGTCTGGGTGTGTGATCATAGGCTTGAACTGATGAAAGTACTCGGGTCCATAGGTACAGAGGTCATGCAAGAAGACCCATGCATTGAATTGGTGATAGCACAGTGGTTTTGCATTGGTAGGTTGTGCCTTGGGTGCGTCATGCAAGTTTACCAGATCCCACCAGGTGTAGCGCTGTTCCCTTTTAGCATCTGGGTTTAATAACGATGTTTTCCACAGCTCTTCTGAGCATCGTAGGTCATCCAGCATAACTCCATGAGTGAGTGGGAACAGTAAGCCAGATGTTAGGTGCTTTAATGACTCGTTGGATTTCTCAACAGTTGGGATGTATGTTTTTAAGTCAATGTCAAAATTGTCGTATGCATACGAAGCGACTAGCGACTGCCCAAGAGTTTGCAGGTTACGCTCTGATTCCATTGACAGTGATCGTAGCGCCATATTTATGGCATCTGTGGAGATTGAGACACCAAGATGTGCAAGGACGTTAATGACGTCGTATGGTGCGTGCATTGATTGCAAGAAGAACCCGATTATGCTCTGCAATGCATTTGACTTTTGGTTTATGCCCTGCATCAGTATACTGCATATGATTGTCTTTTTCTATGCTGTGTGTATCAGTGAGTTGCACAACTCAAACTTGACTGATTCTAACTGACCATGGCCTTAATTGCAGTTCGACATCTTGTCTGTCTCGCTTTTGTTGACCAGGGCTGGTTACTATCGCCAGTAAGTTGACCAATGACCCCTTCAAGGTCAATTTCATCCACTTTGTTTCACAAGGCATCAGTGCTCTCGTCCGTCCACAGGTCCTCTCCATTCTCATTGAGAGTTTCAAAGCTCCTTGATTCGCTTGACTTCTCCTGCCCAGGCTGTCTCTGCTTTGTCTGAAGCAGTAACTCAAGCATGTTCCATATTCTTGGAGCATGCATCTCCATGGTACGTGCCATATCCTCGACTCGGAACTCCTCCAGCTGTTGAACTGTAGCACTAGCGGCTCTAAAATGCGATTCACTGTCTCCAGATGCAAGGTCTCATATCTCTCGAAGGTATGTTTCCTCAGCAACACAGAAGCATTGATCAACTATTTTATTGCCAGCTGTAGGATGTTGCATCAATGCTTTGAGAACCATCTCTGCATTTGCGACAAGGTCGTTAGCTATTGTATGGTTTTTGTATGCTGGATGGGTGAGTAGCGCCGTGATGAAATCTGCTGCACTGATCTGACAACTTTCTAGTGCATTGAGGACAGGGTGGAGGGGGAGCATATTGGTTAAAGGATCTTTCATTGTATTGTATCCTACAATCTTCATGGTGTCTACATGTGGCCGTGGCGTGTACTTCACGAGGCCCTTCGCTTGTACAATAAAATATGATTAACCCCAATTTCAGTGTAACTAATTACTGTAAATGTCACGATCTGAAGGGATGTACGGTAGTGGCGGTGTTTATTTGTAAATGTTATCTTGCAGCCATCGTGGTAAGTGCATGGACTCTTAAAGTTGAGGAGTTCAAAATTGCACATGACATGTCATGTGATTGAGTCCTTGCACTTACCCTGACGGCTGTGTAGGAGCCTGACTGACCCCTAGTGTGGACATTTTTGCAGACAATGACATGAGACATGACCTTGCCAAGCAGGGTGATGGGGTCATCAAGAGTAAGCTCTCTTGGTCTTCTTTTTTCTCAGTGATTTTGTTCTGGCTTGCAACTACCAGATTGTGACATCAATCAATCCAGTGACATAGTTGTGCTAGAAACAGCAATTCTAGTACCCTAGGTTGATCTTCAACTTGACATGAATGGCAACATTTTCTCGGGGCGGGGATGGAGCAGAGACATGGAACCCCGAGGGCGCCCTGATTGGAAAACTCTTCTTGAACAGAAATACAACCTCCGGCGTCGTTATCTTCAATGAGGAAAGATATATCAAGTAAACATCGATGCCCAGGGTATCGACTTGACTGGGGCCATAATCAGAGATCAGGCACGCTGCTGTGCACCGGAATGTTTC
>JBBPTJ010000069.1:0-26963 GCA_038094035.1 Pulveroboletus aff. ridleyi
AAAACTGTCCTAATGAGTGATGATTTTAAAATGACTGCCATTTCATCAAATCTTATTCAAATCCTTTGACCCTTGATCCAATAGAAAGCCAGGAGTAGGTACTATATTTCATACACTCACAATGTTACATAAGGTTTAGTGGTTATTGTGTTTTATTGGATTTAGTGAAAAATATACAAACATTGGGACAGTTTTTTGAGCCACTGTACATATACAGAACCTGAGGCCTCATGGCTACATGTGGGCAACTTACCCAAAGGACCAAGGGGACCTTAAGAACCAGCACTTAATGTCTGAGGTAGTGGCAGTGGTGATGTACTGCTGTCGCTTAATGGGTATTGCATGGGGTCAGGGGAAGTTGGCCATAGCTGAGGGCTTGCAGACACAAGCCAATGCAAATAATTATTAGGTCCAGTGAACAACATGTTAAAACAGGTGTATTATAATCTAAGGTGATTGAAAAGAGGGTATGAGAGTGAAGATGAAAGAGAGACATAACCCAGTATTCTGACATGTCGACGCATTTAAGAATCAACAGTCCATTCATATGCCTTAATTTGGATATGATATGAGTCACTCAGAAAGTCAGCATAGCAGGACAAGAGGCATATTTTATTAAAAAATGAGTACACTGAATAATACATTGAACATGGTTTATGGTCCCTTTAATAGGTGAAGAAGAGGTAGAAATGTATTCTGCAAGCTCTGGGCACAAACTCAGTGAAATTACTGCAATAACTTCGCAATGACTCAAAAAGGCAAAAATCAAGGACCCCCAGCACCCACAAGCATAGGGACATAACAAGAGTGGGTGTTCGGAAGTCACCAAATGCACTCCTCTTGGATGGCATGCATAGGCCATTGAGAATTCCCACCAACTGTCTGGAATGCAAGCCTCAAGGCACATAGCTTCAGAATTATCTATGGAAGTGCACATAAAGCATTTTGCACAACCATTCTGTTGGGGTACATGTGAGGCACTTTGGAATACATGTATCCCATTGTCAGCTAGGAGCTTTTTGAAAGCATTCAATTTGTACTCTCCCCCTTCATTGGACATCCATTCTTTTATCATTGCATTAAATTGCATCCAGATCATTGATATGAAGTGCTTGGTCACCATCAATGCAGCATCCTTAGTGCACAAAGGTGTAATCCATGCAAAGGATGTATAGTTGTCCACATGAGTGATGATATATTTGTAGCAGTGGTATAACTCAATGGGAAATGACTTGATATCAGAGTGCACAAGTTTGAATGTGTGAGTAGCTTGTTGCACATCAGGTGGATAGGTGTGATTAGGCATTTTGCCTAGAGCACAGCCAGGACAGATCTTATCCTCCTGTGATGTGCTAACCTCAGAGAAGCCTTGCATATGTTTTTTCACATGCTTCAAAACCTCCTTGGGGGAATGACCAAATCAGTGATGAAGGATGTCCCAAGTAGGCTCTATCTTAGTGCAGAAATTCTTAGGTTTGGGGGTGCTTTAGAGAGTGTACATATTTGGGCCTAATCATTCTGGAGTAAATGGGGCAAGTAGCTCTCCATCTCCATATAATATATCAATCCTTTCAGCTGTACCCTTTACAGTAGCTCCAGCATGTAGTACACAGCCTAGGGAAATCAGGCACACTTGTGAGTTGGGCAGGTACCCAACATTGAACAGTGTTAAGGTTTGGGTGCAACCTGATGAGTCTCACCATGGTACAGTCACATGACCTTTGCCTTCTACAAATATTATGGAGGCAGCAGTGGACAGGTGGCTTTCCAACTGGAAAATATAACACAAAAGAACTCATTCCTGGGTCCAAAGATGGATATATCCATCCATGATCTCAAAGTTGTGATAGTGGTCAGAATCATTGATTATCAGTTAAAAGAAGCTGTCCTCCCAGTATTGATCCTTCACTTGTTTCAGAGTATCATTCTCATCTAAAAAACTTAGGAATGATGCCTGTTCAAGAGTAATATTGCCATCAGGGAGTGCATCACATCAGATTTCCTCCTTGAGGCCAACTAGTGAGTCCAACTCATTCATCACATGGGATTCTGGGCTTAAGGTGGTGGGTAGCTTCCCCCCTCAGGTCATTTCTGTGGCCCATGGATAATAACCTTACCATGCATATGCCAGGCAAACTGAGCTGCATCCTCATGCAGAGGGGCTGTATGTGAGTGTGTAATAGCAATCAATAGGTCAGTACAAGGACCATCTGAGGAAAACATAGCCTCAGGCCCCACAAGAACTGGAATACTGACCAGGTCAGCCAGGGCCACCATTAACCCATTATCCAAATTCTACAAATATTTGCTGGGCACCCACACCATACCTGGCACATTATTGGAGTAGAGCTGAGACAAGGTGTCAGGGAATACATTCTCCACCATGTATTGAATAGTGAAATCAAACTTGCTCAACCATTCCATCCAGTGGGCCTGCCTACCCAACAAGGACTGCCAGTGCCAAAGATGCATGAGTGCTTTGTGGTCAGTCAGCCAAGTTAATGAAGTGCCCTGAAGAACATCTTGATGATGTAGCATCCCTTCCATTCCAGTGAGCAATTCCTGCTCATGAACAGCATAGTTTTGCTGAGTTGGCATCATCTTAGTGCTATAGAAGGCAGCAACCCAAGCACATTCCCAGTTGGGTCCCTGGGCAATCACTCTAGTGACCCCATTGGCACAGGCATTATTCATCAGCCAAATGGGCTTGCTGCTCTTTCCATACTGGATGGGCATGTGATGGTGATCCATACAGGCCTGCATATAGACCTTCACCTGGTCAAAGGCATACTGCTCCATGGGTGTCCACATTGAAATGGTACAGTGTCCCTAGTAATTGCTGACAGCACCCCCATAGCCACATAGACCTTGTGTATATCATCAGCCAGGTAGTTAACAGCACCAATGAAACCTTACAAGAGATCCCAGTTGGTGGGGACCTTCCAATGGAGAACCCAGTCAATCTTATTAGGATCCATGCAAATTCCCTCATTATCAACTATGTGACCAAGGACCTTCATGGACCTACAGAGAAAGCAATATTTTGTTTGGATAAGGTAAAATTGCTCTCATTTCAAAATATCAATCATGATGCACATATAACTAACATAATCCTCCACAGAGTCCAAATATGTCAAGTCTGGGTCCTCTGGACTCAAGTTTGATCAGAGGTCCAAGGAACAGAGGTCAGAGTAACAAGGGTTTACCTAGGAGGACTTGGCACAGGACATATGTGTCATGCCCTTGCCAAGGCTTGGTCCTTGTATGTCATAGGAGGGGAGAAGAGAGGGAGAGAGATAGGAGGGAGACCAAATAAGGATCTGGAGGAGACTAACTCAATATTCATATTAGGGTACAAGATGGAGTATAGGAACTTATATACTAGAAGTCTGGTTCAGAGTTCAGATAAAAGAATGGAGAAGCACATGGAAAGGTATGTCAAGTAAAGAGGAAGCATATGGTAAAGGGAGACATATGTAGGTGGTGTTATATGGTGTGGCAAAGGGTTTAAGGGAACAATGAAGGGTCAAGATGAAAAATAAAGACATGAGGATAGACAAGGGAAATACTAAATATAGTAATTACTGAAATCCAAGAGGAAGGAGTGAAGCCCAGGTTCAGAGGTATGAAATCTGGGTTTGGAGGTGCAGAGATGGAGCAAGGGGTTTGGAGAATGGGGTTCAGAATGGATATGACAAAATAGATAATTGTTAGAACTGGAGTCTCTGGGAGGTAATTCCAAAATTCTGGAGTTTGAGCAGGACTTGGCTTCACTGTGTGTGATGTGCCCTTGTCATAACTCTGGGGGTGTTCTGTAATTTCAGAATGGATGGAAGAAGTCAGATTGACCCTGTTGCAAGCAATGAAGGTCAAGAATGATTTAGAAGAGAGTCTTGGAGACTCAAGGGGGTCAGAGTGAGCTTGGGAGACTGTCCAAGTTGATATTCAAACTGAAGTATTTACTACAAATGTGGAGACTTACATACAGGAGTAGAACATAGGTCTTACTAATAATCCAGAGTGTGGGTGCTAAGTATATTAGAGCTGTGCTCCTAAGCAGAGCACAGGGACAGAGGGTGAACTGGGACAAAGCTAGTGGCTATGTACTGTAAGTGAAGAATGGAACATAATATTAAGAACAAGGAATACTAAATACAGAGGGTCCAGAGTGTCAGGGATGCAGACTCATCAAAAATGCACCAGAGGTCATAGGAAAGGAGTCTGGAGTTGGGCCCAAAGTTAAGTCTGGAGTTCTAGATTGACAGATATGACAATAACAATATTATCAAGGTAAACATCCATCCAACAACTGATGAAGTTGCTAAAGAGGTAGTTCATCAAAGCCTGGTACATTGCAATCCCCAATCTGAATAACTGTACTAAATATATTTCCATTAGGAGTAATTATGGCCACTCAGTCAACATGTTCAGGGATGATCCATATTTGCTCATAAGTGTCTTGGCCATCTATAATCAACTGGTACTTATGCTAAGCAACTCAGCAAAGAATTTCATCTATGTCTGGCAAGGGAGCAGACATTTTGTGAGTGTTTTTATTCCATTCCTGTAAGTCTATAACTGTGTGAAGTTTATCTGACCTAACATTTTGGATTAACAACATAGAGACTTTGTTGCCAAAGCTAGTAACCTTCCAGTGTCTGAATACAAGATAGGCCCATTGCTTCTCTACCCATTGAGGTTGGAGAGCTTCAGGACACCAAGATGGATACCAGGGATATATGCAATCTGTTACAAACCACCTCAGCCTCACTCTCTTCTCGGTCACATGACTTGTCACATGACCCGGGTCCAGACCATGACATCATATGACGTCATGCCTTATGGCTGGCATGCCCCTTTAATCTCCATTAACCCTGGTGAGAACTTTCTCACATTCATGTACTCATACTAGCCATGTATAGTAGTTTATCCCACAGACCCTATGGTCTGTATGCACCTTACCATAGTATATAAACCCAAGTGTCTCAGCTGGCGTCCCCAGCTTTGACCACTTGTTATCCCACTCCTAAACGGGTGATTGGTGTGCATGAGCTTGTCCTTCTCATCTCTTACCTAGCCAGGCTCAGTAATAGCCTGTGAAGCCAAGGCCAGTGGTGTGTCGCTCCCAGAATTCGCAACACTTGGTCAAAGCTATTTACACCACCCTCGGGTGAACAGACTGTCTTGTCAGTGAAGATTACGAGATTGGGTGAGCATTTATCCCCATCAGAAGACTAGATCAAGAAAGAAAGCAAATCTATTGTATACGGTTGCCAGGCCCAGGCATAAGGGGCATAGCACAGAGACACCACATGACAGGCCTGGGCATAGCACCCTTAACAGCTTGCATACATGGTCGTCCGCCATATTAAATAAGGATAACAAAATGCCTCTTGAACCCGTACCACCACCATCTACCCGTGGGAAGTCCCCTCCTCCCACCGGTTCCCTCCCTGCCCACTGCTGCGACCCTGCAGTTCCCTGCACCATCCACCTCTCTGACATCGGGAAGCGCTTCCATGCCTTCCCTACTGGCTCCTTCCTGTTGTAATTCCAAATTGGGATGTGGCAGTATGTTTGGTGCTTATGTAATCATCCCTACATCGCACCTAGAATACCTTAGTTTCACCTTAGTGATTAGCTATTAAGCTACTACAGAGCCAAGACAACCATTTTCAAAACTGCGGACTCCCCTCGAGCCACCAGGTGGCTCGTGGACATCTTCCACTCTTTCAAGGGCCACCTTCGCCCCTCTGCCCTCAACCCTGATATGGGCAGAGTCCTCCCCTCCATCGTGTAGCTGTATCAGAACAATATGCTGCTGCACCTCCAGACCGCTGCTCGGTCCTCGTCCACACCGCCTGCACCCCTCTCTAAGGCAGCGCCTACGGGACCTGCCCCCTCCCACCCTCCTCCTCGGCTCCCACCGCAGGCTGTCGCTCCCACGGATGTTGCAGACCTTGTGGCTAAGTTACAATTGCGGATTCAGAATCTCATGGAGCATGTGGCTGACCTAGAGGCTTGGTGTTACATCCGTGCACCTGGGCACTCCCCTGCGCCCACTGACTTCTCCACCCCCTCCCACTTCCCATCCCCTCCCCCCCTGGGCTCTCCTCACGCTGCCTCCACCGTCATCCCACCTTGTCCAGCCCGTTCCCCCTCTCCCACCGTCTCCCTCTCCTCGACCCTGAGTCGCACTGCCCCCCCCTCTCTTGCCTGGCTTCAGCAGGTACTGGACGACCCTCGCTGTCCTCCTTTCCTTCATGTCATTGACTCTGGGATGTTTCCCACTCGTGTCCAGGCCGTTCCTGACGACGTTCCCCAGGTGGTCATGGTGACCGCCACCGGTAGGCCACCCATCTACGTGGGCCTTGACAGCAACGGAGACCTTATCCTTGCCTTCTCCTGTCCCGGCAAACTGGTCACCATGGCCTTCTTGGTCGTCTAACCCACCTATATCTTCAGGTCCCCCCTGTTTCCCTCACACTGTCTAGGGCCTGGTGCTCCCCGCTCTTTCCCCCTCCCTACCTTTTCTCCTGCTCTCTCGTTCCAACACCAGTAGGCACAGTAGGATAGTTTGGTTGCCCTTACAGTAGGTACCTTGATCGGCTTCTTCGCCCTTTGGGCCCCTTTCATAACCCCCTACCTTCCTGCTCACCGAGGCTCCCCAGAGTCCTGGTGTATGTTACCCATAGTCGCGTCAGCCTGCCTTTTGGCACCCGCCAGTATTCCCCGTAATGTAACATCTTACATAGGGCTTTGTACCCCAATTAGACGTAAATGGATTTAAAAAAAAAAAAAAAAATAAGGATAACATTGCTTCTTGCCCAAAGTACACTAGGGCATAACCTCTGTGGTTTGAGGTTACCAGGTTTGCAGAATACCTGTCACGTCCACTGTCAGCACACAATATGCATATGACACTCCTCGTTATCGAGGCTCTACCCCTTTTGACAGAACCCACACCATCCAAATCAAGCTGTTGAAGAAGATCTAGCTGCCAGTGGTCTTCCCCTCCTTTCCTCACCTGACTTCTTCCCCCTGCAAGCGTCCCCAGACATCAGTTGAAAAATACTAGTGAGTAAGGACTGTTAGGATTTCAAAATTTCATTTTACAAAGGATCGGTGCCTGGTTCTCTGGAACAGGCACATACACAACTCTGCAAGTCCCCCTCTTTTGAGGGCTTGCTTGAAGCACTTCCACAAGTATCCAAAGAGCCTTATCAGCTCAAATTCAAACAAAGACAACCACAACTCCCGCCCCCACAAGAAACTATGTCATCATTGTTGACCCTAAGCAATGATGAGTTGAAGGCACTGCTCACAGCTCTTCTTAAGGAAAAGAAGGACAGCCCCTCCACAATTACCAAGAAAGTTGCCAATCCTGGCAAGTGGGACAGCAGCCGCAATAAATTCTGGGTGTGGATCACTCAAATCAAGGTCTGGGTCTCACTCCCAAATTGGGGCTCAGACAAACTCCAGACTGTAGTGGTCCTATCACACATGGAGGGAGATACTGCCTCCTATGCGAGATTAAAGCTTGAGGAGTACTGCGACTCCGAAATTGAAGAGGCAACAAACAACACGGGAAAGAAATTGGGCTACCCACATGGTGACGAAGCATGGCCTGAATAGAAGGTCCTCCAAAGCAAGATCTGGGACCACTTCCAGATCGATGTGCTTGCACATGAATCGCTTCAGAAGCTCCAGCAACTGAAGCAACAAGGATGTCCCATAGATGAGTTCCTCCAGAAATTCAAGGTTCTCTTCAAGGAGGCCAAAGTCAAGAACAGCCATGGGATCGAAATCCTCAAGTGAGCAGTGGACACTCACATATATATGCAGGTCCACCTCCATATGCATGTGGAAAATGACATTTTCGAGTTGATTGATGCCTACAGAAAGGTGGGCAGATCATTTGAATCCGTGGAGATCGAATGTGGATTTCAACCAAGGCACTTTGGTGGAGCGCAACGCTACAACCTGCCAAAAGGTCCACTGCCTAACCAGTGGTTTATGCAATATGGGACACAACCAGGAAGGGGAGCTCCCATGGATATTGGGGCAGTGCAGAGGCCCCCTGATACCCACACATGCTTTAATTGTGACAAACCAGGCCACATTCGACAGGACTGCCGGCTCCCAAAGAAGCCATATAACCTGGCACAAGATAGGAACTGAGTGCTGGTTCAAAATATGTGCCAAGTTTGGGTACCTGATAAAGATGGGTACTACACTGAGACGTGGGTGGTCGTCTCCGAAACCCTGCCTGAAACAAAGGCCCATGCGGCAATGTCTTCCCAACAGGACTACATGTTGGACAAAGCTTATGCCTACTGGGCCAACGCCTTTGAAACAGAAGCCAGGACAAAAGCGTCTGAGACTTTAAAAGGAAGCAGCTAGCCAATGGTAGGGTGTTGCCTAGCAAGCTGGATAAAATCAACAAAAAAAGAATAAAATTAGAAAACATCAAAAAAATAGTTACTTCGCATTTGGACCCCTCAACTAGGGACAATAGTGACACTTCTGTATGATCTGGTTTCGAGCTGATGAGTGTGGCATTATGTAATCATGTACCAGTAAGTAGGCTGGACTCCAGGCACACTGGTACAAGAGTGGTAGGCATAGACGACTTGTTGACCATGCTCAAGGGAGAAATCCCCATAGCTGGCACTGAGCCTGTAGCTGAACTCTTGGAGTGCACCGATGGAGATTTCCCGGTTAGGACGATCAGCCAGGTGCTGAAATCTTTAATAGATTCTGATACATCTGTAGGGGGGTCTCTTCAGAGCTTGGCGCCAGACTATAAACATAGCATGCTTAATTCCCTTTTTAAGAATGATTGTGCTAACCTTAACCTTAACAAAATCCCTACACAAGAAATGATCAGTGGTGGAGAATTCACAGTGGACATTGCTGTCCTCTTCTCCACAGGTCAAGTACAAAAAGACAATAATATTAAAGCACTCATTGACAGCAGCGCCGTCAACACCTTTATTGACTGCAAATGGTGCACAAAAAATAGAGTTAATATGATTCCTCTTGTACAACAGATCCAAGTATTTAATGCCAATGGTACTCTGGGCAAGGCCAGAAAGGTGACTCATCAGGTTGAGCTCATAGTGGCAATGCAGGATCATCACAAAAAAATTAATGCCTTCGTTGTTGAGCTGGGCTCGAATCAAATGATTATTGGCTACAACTGGCTCACCCACCACAACCCTGCTATCGACTGGATCGAAAAGAAAATTGAGTTCACCCACTGCATGGAAGACTGTGACAATTACAGGTTGCAATGGGATGGTTATTTCAGATTTAAACTACACACAATCGAGGAGGGCATAGCTGAAAAAGTCCTAGCGGCTTACCATGATTTTCTAGACGTCTTTTCGGAGCAGGAATCCAATTGCATGCCCTTACGGAAACATTGGGATCACACCATCAATCTCAAGCCCAACTTCATTCCAAGGAAGGGGAGAGTTATCCTGCTATCTGATATGGAGTTGGAAGAAGTACAGACTTTCATTGACAAGGAAGTCAAGAAGGGCTACTTCCAACCAAGCAAGTCTCCACAAACATCCCCAGTATTCTTCATTCCGAAAAAGGATGGTAAAAAATGTTTCATCATAGACTATCAATATTTAAATGAAGGAACCATCAAGAATGTGTACCCCTTACTGCTCATTTCACAGCTCATCAACCGCCTCAAAGGTGTGGACATGTTCACAGCAATGGACCTATGCTGGGGATACAACAACGTTCGCATCAAGGAAGGTGACGAATGGAAGGTGGTGTTTATAATGCCTATTGGAGCCTACGAGCCCACGGTCATGTACTTCAGCCTAACCAACTCACCTCCTACCTTCCAGAACATGATGAACAACATCTTTTCCAATCAATACACATTCCTTATTATCTATATGGACGACATGATGATATTCACAAAAAAGAAAACCAAAGAAGAACATGAGGCACTGGTTTGCAAAGTATTACAGTGTCTCCACAAAAATGATCTATATATCAAACCAGAAAAATGTGCATTTTCCAAGGACAAGGTTGAATTCCTCAAAATGAACATCTCCAAGAATTGCATTGAAATGCAAGAAAAGAAAATATAAGCCATTGTGGATTGGCCAGAACCAACTCACCTCAAACAGGTCCAGGCCTTCCTGGGCCTCTGTAACTATTATCGTAAATTTATTGACCAGTTCACAGAAATTGCAAGGCCATTGAATGACCTAACCAAGAAAGATACCCCTTTCCAGTGGGGCGACACCAAACGAGCGGCCTTCCTCACTCTCAAAAAGAAATTTATGGAAGCACCTCTCCTTGTGTACCCAGATAGTACATGACAAATGCACATTGAAACGGACACATCAGACATTGCAACCAGAGCAATCCTCTGGCAGGAGTAGGAAGATGGACAATGGCATCCCTGTGCATTCCTCTCCCATTCCTTTGATGCCACTGAATGCAATTACCTCATTTACAACAAGGAACTAATGGCGGTCATTCGTGCGCTTGAAGAATGGAGACATTATCTCATCGGATGAGAGTGATTTGAAGTCTGGACTGACCACAAAAACCTGGAGTATTGGAAAAAACCCCAAACACTTTCCAGGCGCCAGGCATGATGGCACGCCCTTCTCCGGGAATTCAACCTTGAATTCATATACCATCCAGGATCCCTTAACTGTGCAGACCCTCTCTCACGTCGGCCTGACCATGGCGATGCAGTTGAGAATCTCAATAAAGATGTTACGGTACTACCTGCTGAACTATTTATAAAAAATGTTACATTAGAATCTCCCCTACTACAAAAAATACAAAAAGAATCAAAAAATATAAACAATGTTCTTAATTATTCATACGATACAAAAAGGGAGGTCTACCTCCATGACTTTACCAGCTGAATCTATGTTCCACCTTCTATTCGTGCCGAAATTCTTAAAACATGCCACAACGATCCCCTGGGGGGTTACAATGGTCAAGCACATATCTATCATACTATTAATCATTTCTTCATATGGCCACAAATGTGGAAGGACATCATTTTTACATAAATCACTGCTACACATGCACCCTCACAAAGAGTTCATCCAAAGCACCGGCAGGAAAAATACAGCCTCTCCTGGCAGCAAGCCGCCCATGGGAAGATATATCTATTGACTTCGTAATTGGTTTACTGGAGATTGACAAATTCGACTCTGTTTGTGTTATCGTTGATCGATTC
This sequence comes from Pulveroboletus aff. ridleyi, assembly GCA_038094035.1. Classification (NCBI taxonomy): domain Eukaryota; kingdom Fungi; phylum Basidiomycota; class Agaricomycetes; order Boletales; family Boletaceae; genus Pulveroboletus; species Pulveroboletus aff. ridleyi. The sequence continues at coordinate 11,234 of JBBPTJ010000069.1, forward strand.
TCCAAAGAAGTAGTATATGTACCATACTCAAAAACCGTCTCTTCTTTAGACTTAGCTAAAATATTTTGCAATCACATGTGGTCGCAACATGGCATTCCCCATACAATAGTATCAGATCGGGGCCCACAGTTTGTGTCCTCCTTTACGACTGAACTCTGTAAACTATTGGGCATTGAGCAGAAACTCTCCACCACTTACCATCCCCAGACGGACGGGCAAACTGAGCAAATCAATTGAGAAATGGAGCAATACTTGCGAGCGTATGTCACCAAGAGACAAGACAAATGGCTCAACTACCTTAAGCTCACACAGTTCCATCACAATAACTCTCTTTCGTCTTCAATCAGCTCCTCCCCTTTTGCCATCATGCGGAACTACTCCCCCTGGATAGATTTTGAAGGTTCCTCAGATACCATGGCAGGAGGTTTCCATGCTGACACCGGATGCGCACACCAGGAAGTGCAGGATGTGCTCAAGTGAACTCATGAACATATGACATGCAACCAGGACTCTGCCAGATTGGATGCCCCTGAGTATGCTCCTGGCGATCAAGTATGGCTCAGCATGGACAACTTGAAGTTGCCATACACCACCTGTAAACTAACTCAGTGGTGGCTCGGGCCATATGATGTTGTTCGCATCTTTCCCAATGCAGTTGAATTGCGTTTCCCTGCATCCCTCAAGATTCACCCAGTCATGAACATATCGAAGGTGAAACTCTACCGATCCCCGCTGCCAGGCCAGCTGATCTCTCGCCCCAACACGATTGAGGTCTGGAAGGGCACCCGGAATACGAGGTTGAGGCTGTTGCTGCCTCCTGCTTGAAGCGTGGGAAATTGGAGTATCGTGTCTGCTGGAAGGGGTATGATGAAACTGACAACACATAGGAACTGTCAGGAACTAACCTAGAGCATAAAGTATGCCTAAGGATGTCTGGGCCTTCACTCTGGGAATGAGAGCGAAAGGACTAGAATATCAAGCACAAGCCTAATCTACAGGCGAGTGCTACAACTATATACTACTGTCTAAGCCCAAAACCCTAGGTAAACCCTGTAACTCAGGCTGAGGGCTATTACTAACAGATATTAAATAATGATGGGAATGAAACCCTAAATATGATGGCTGAATAAGTTAGGAACGGAATGATGTCATGGTCTAGCCTATGACGTAATGGAATGATCTAGAAGGATCTACCTAAATCTAGATAAGATGATGAAAGATAATGTCAACCTGTGATGATAAGATAAGATAAAGGAAAATAATAGAGAGGGAAATAAATAGGTTCTGTCAGGAACCGGCTTCCCATCTTGACAATGCATGTGACATGGTCAACGAATTCCACCACTCATCCCCCTCTGCCCCTCGCCCACTGCGCAGTTTATCTCTTGACAAGATAAACCAACTCTTTACTGTTTATGGCCCCGAGGCTGGTACACCATTTGTGATGACTCATCTGGAACTTGAGTTGTAGCAAAGGGGGGTAATGTTACAAACCACCTCAGCCTTGCTCTCTTCTTGGTCACGTGACTCGTCACATGACCCAGGTCCAGACCATGACATCCTATGACATCATGCCTCATGGCTGGCACGCCCCTTTAATCTCCATTAACCCTGGTGAGAACTCTCTCACATTCATGTACTTGTACTAGCCATGTATAGTAGTTTATTGCACAGACCCTATGGTCCATGTGCACCTTACTGTAGTATATAAACCCAAGTGTCTCAGCTGGTGTCCCCAGCTTTGACCACTTGTTATCCTGCTCCTAAATGGGTGATTGGTGTGTGTGAGCTTGTCCTTCTCATCTCTTACCTAGCCAGGCTTGGTAATAGCCTGTGAAGCTGAGGCCAGTGATGTGTTGCTCCCAGCGTTCACAACACAATCCAGTGTAGGAGGTTGAGTCCTCCTACAGTTATATAGCCCCTTTTCTGTCAGTTTCAACAGTCCTGTCAAGCATCCATTGTCTATCCAGGTAGGTCAGATTTCATATTTTGTTTGTTTCCTTGTTCATCCAGACCAGATCCTTTTAGCTGTATGTTTTCTGGGTGCCAATTGGCTCCATATTTGTTATTATCTTGTAGATAAAAGTCTACATGTGTATCTGGGACTATAAAACTGGTGTACAAATGCTTCTCAATACATCTTTTTGCCATTCTCTCTCTCCTCATCATTGTCTGATTTCATTTTCCATCTTTTTTCCTCTTTGTTTGAGAGTTGGCTGCCTAGGTCTGTACTCACATGGCCCATGTCACTATCTTCCCTCTGTTGGGTTGAGTGATACTCACACCCTGTATCTTAGGTCCTTATCCATCTCAGATAGGATTGTTGTTCTTCACTGGATCTATCAACAGAATTGTATAGTTGATAGCCCATAAGGGAGGAAGTTCTGTCTTACTTGCTTTTGCACACAATGGCTCAGCCAAAGTATACAGTTGGGTCTGAATCTGCTCAAGGTGGTCATTCAGAAGGTCCATCACTTAGGAGGATAGCACCTGGACTTGGTCACCCCAGATTGGCTTTGCCAATGAGCTCCCAACTATGACTTGGGTCTTGTTTAGTTCAACTGACACTTAGTGCTGGAACAGAAAATGAGTTTCAAGGATGAGATCATAATTGAGCAACTTTACAATATCAAAGTATCTGTCTTCCTTGATACCCTAATATTCAATCTGAGCCTTTGCTCCATAGTTAATTTTTGATCTTGATCCCTGAATGGTGAGTTGAATTGTAAGTGGCTTCTCCAATGCAAACCATTTGATATTCAATTGCTCAGCTAGGTTGGATGACATAAAGTCAGCCAAGGACCCAGTATCTAGTAAAGCTCAGGCTGGCCAACCATTCACCAATGTCAGGACTACCACCAGTTTGGACACAAGTCACTTACATAAAGTCCTTTGTAGCACCAGTGTTTCACTCAATAAAGGCAAGTTGATCATATGGGATTTGGGTTCCAAACAGTTCAAGATCACTGATCACCTCCTCATCTGATGAAATTGGGTACAGGGAGGCTGCATAGGGTTGCCACCCACTACTCATAGGGAGTCAAAAGAGCCATGCAGGAGTTTTCCATGAATTGTAAATGCATGTTTAATGGGTAAGCATAAATCAGTCTATTCTCTTTTGGTATCAATTGATGAGATTGAACTTTTCTCAGAACACCAGGTAGTATGATACTCAGACTTGGACTCCCAGGAGCCAGTCCCAGATCCATATTCCCTCCTGTTTGGAGATACAGTTGAAGTGGTGGAATAGTCCACTTTCTTCCCAGTCTATATCAATCCCTATGGATAGTAAATGTTGCATCCAAAGAGATAGCGCATTTGTCATCACTGGGTGCCAGCAGGAAGTGAATCTTTCAGTTTCTAGGCCATAGCCCTTTCTTACCATCATTTTAGCATACCAGTTGGTCAAGTGAAATTCACTATTCATTAGAAGTGTGAAGTCAATCAAGGTATCCCATTCTTGCTCAACAAGCCTCCAAGTGTCACTAATGACATGTTGGGAGAACAACACTCAGTATACACCAAAGCAAGACAGCCAGGTGGGGGCTTCCTCAACAGGTGGGAAAGCAGCTTGTCTCCTGGATATGGATCTCCTGCATTGAGAAAAGCTTCTGTCTGTCAAGCTAGTGGGTCACCCATCTGGTGAGGGGGCTCATAGGTACCAAGGATAGTTTCATCAGTTGATAAATCTTCATCCTCTAGGGAATAAAGATTTAGGATTTCCCCCTTGGAAGAACAGCCATCTAAAGGTACATTCTCTTCCCAATTGACAATAACATTCACTGTAACTAACATCACACTGTTGGTTCATTCAGTGAAGTCAGCCAGGGTTTGTAAGGTGCAAATGGTCTTGTCCAATCCTATACTGAAAGTGTTACACACTACCTTCAGACCCCTATCCATTTCTTACTTTATCCATCACATGACTAGTTACATGACAGGGCCTAGACCATGACATCATGCCTCATGGCCACCATGCTCTTTTAATCTCCATTACCATGCCTCTATTTCACAGAACTCTCCCACAGTCATGTACACTAGTCTTACCATGTATAGTAAATCCTCCCACAGACCCTATGATCCATGCACACAGTTCCATAGTATATATGTAGATGGCAAGATGAATAAAAAGGCAGATCCAAGATACAATCCAAGTGTAATTAGGATGCAAGAGAATGAGCATGATGATCAATATATTTGTTAACGTAGTAAGCCTGGAAAGCATCTAGTGTATCTGCAAAATGAAAGTCTATAGGCAAAGGTTGCTCCCCGTACACTGCAATCAAATGAGCCAGTCGAAGAATCATATCAAGTGAAATCACTGCACAAACCCATCGTCCTTGTGGGTCTGTTTCTGGGGTGACAATCCACATACCCATTGTCTCATCTGGCTGGCCCCTAACTGGTAGGAACCATTCTACAAAGGCACACTCATATCTCTTCCCCTGATAGTTGAAAGCAAACAGCAGTCAGACCTATGCAACCAACAAACCAATCAAACCTTCCCCTTCAATACCTCCATTTTCAATGAATACACAGTCCATGCATGGAGATTCTCTGTGCCATGTCAGTGTACAGCATATGATGTCACGTCACATTCCTCCTCTCCCCAACTGGTTGCTTGGTGCGTAGTATGTTGCAGTAGCAGAATGGTAGACCTTGACATTCCTGTCAAACACTGGACATACATTGAGATTGACCTGGTCCCCAGCAGTTTTGGCATTTGGATGAAGTTAATCGTATAGGAACCTGCACACACATGGCACAAGTTCAGGATACCAGAAATGATCAGCAACATCAGCTGCTGCATGGGGGAGGGATTGTACTATACACCCATTAAAAAAAGGAAGAAAGTGAGACTAGCTGGACACTTACCACAACAGTGAGCTAATTGAACATCATATGTGCTCCGCTCTCTCGAGTCATGGTGTGCCTCCATAGCACCATTCTCACCATTGCTATCATTTTCATCATCCTTGCAAGTCATGTCTTAAGATCCCTGGGGCAAGAGAGATCCTTGAAGCATACCCCTCTGTGCGAAGTCATGACAGGCGGCAGCAAGTTTGTCCAAGCACTGGTTTGTTACCAACATCTGGCCCAATGCTTCATATCAGTTGGAACATTGCCATGGTTCTTTGATAGCTTTGATATGGTGTGACTCTGTAATTGATGAGCAAAGACCATTCAGTGCACCAAATAGCTCAATGAGTGACCGATAGTGAATCATTGAATGCTGCCAGGGTAAAGACAAATGAGTGCAAACACCAACAGCAATGAATATGTCACAGTATTCATGGAAACTGTGAACTGTGGTGTCGATATCTTCAAGCATTGACTCATTGATAACCGGACATCAAACCAGATAAAAAAAATCCAGGAATGCATGTAGCGCACACACCATTTGGTCAGGGACATATTCACAGATTGCTGGCAGGTAGACCTAGGTTATAAATAGATATAACGATTAGCTTGGGTCCCAAACGACACAATGCCATTACCTTCATGAGAGCTTTGGAATCATCTCCTGTCCACTGTTTGAATCCACATCCCTCAGGAAAGCGTCACAGACCAGAGAATAGAGGGGTCGCCGCAATTCTGTCACAATGTTAATATTAAATATAATGTTCTTTAAAACTTTTACTTTATAAATATCTGCCATCATATACATAACATGTACCACTATGCACCTTCGGTCAATATCTGCTAAAATTACTGCTGCCCATTGTTCACCATGAGTCCATACAAGGTAACTGTTGATCCAAGTGACCAAGTGGTCCTTGAACGCACCCTTGATGAGTTGATGAAGTAGGTCAGGTGTGATTAACTCGTGAATATCAGTATAAGGAAAGTGAGCTGTGAATGGCTAAAAATACATGAGTTAAAAGACCATGATGGCACAATGAGTGTCTCACCTCCACATCACCAATGATACCATATTCCTCCCAGAGTGTCTTGACATCAAGGGTGTGTCACAATTGCTCTGTGAGTAGCTGGGCATGTGGCCCTTCACCTCCATCCAGGTCATTATGTGAGGCCATGCATCTCAGGGAGTCTGTCAAGCATGGCACTGCAGCAGTTGATGAGCGATTACTCACCTAGCACACCAACCTTGCACAATACTATGAAGAATCTAAGTAAAAGGGCAGTGATTACCCACTCAGCTGCTACCCAAGAAGTAGCAGGAATGACTATATTTACCTAAGTAAAAGGGCAGTGATTGCCCACTACACTAATTAGCAATAGTAATAAGGTAAAGCAAAGCTGGTGCTCACCTCAGCCGCTGCCCAAGGAGTAGCAGGAACGACTGAGGAGAGCCCAGGAGTGAAAGGGAATATATATATAAGGTAGGCGAAGATGTGAGCGCAAAGTCTGATCAACTCTGAAGTGAAACAAGCAATCTTCGTAAGGAAATGATAAAGGCGAAGAGGAAACGGCATGAAGTTATGGAATGAGAACAAAGCGAAGATAGGGTAAAGAAATGACATAAGGAATGCGTACTGATATGCCATTGGACACAAGTCCAGCCTTCCTATCCATCTCTGACTGCTTCCATAGAACTTTGGTAACTCCTATGTAGGAGTTATAGGAGTTCATCCAGAACTTTGTTAAGGAACCTTGGAGTTGGACAGGAGGGCCTGGAGGAGATCGGAGTTGTCATCTCTAACAAATACATGCTAGCAATGCCTGTTCAGGGTAATCAGCAATGTAGGGCCCTAAACCATATATTACATGGCATAATCGACGATTTGCACAAAGGGTGACATGGGGTTCTGTCATCACAGGTTGCAGTGGCTGAAGAATAGCAGCAAGGGATGAATGAAAAAGTTGCCTCCAGAATAACTGGAAAGCAGGATCATTTTGATGTGCTTGATCAGCTATTTTCAATGGTTTATTAACATGCTTAAAAAGAACCAGACATGGTACATACTTTTAGGGATTGCAAGAAAAGCAAGAAGCAAGACTGAGTTATGGTGTGCATGCCGCACATTGTTATGCAAATTCCCAAGTGAAATATATAGCAGATAGTACTCAGTATGTCCCATTCCAATGGAAACTGTTGTTTTGTCACTGCCAAGAATAACCAGGGCAAACATAGCACCATGAGTTTGAGGATCACAAGCTATAGTTTCCTGTGCCACCGTCAGTCAGATATGATGTCCACCCAATCTATAGAGGTAATGTGTACACATTGATCCCATGCCCACTGCCCCGACATGAGATCACCAACCTTGCACTTGCCATGTGCATCTATCACAACCTTGGGAGCATAGTCTATTCCATCCACAAATTCAGGATTGCCAAGTTGGCTCTTGAGCATAATGAGTGGATCCCGATACCAGACATCATATTTGCTTCGCATCCAGGCTGGTGGCTCTTCCGGCATGATTCCTGCATACTGAACTGACAATGACTGCCAAGGAGCCTCTCCATGTGTGATAGAGTCAATAATTTGGTATATTTCCCTGTGAGAGTGAAATGGTGGGTTGCACTGGCCATACATAGCTGCCAGAATGGAGATAAGCTCATCTATTTTTCCACCAGGCATCTGTTCTTTGCGGTACAGAAAGTCTGCTAGCTCAAATTGTGCACGGGAGTTAAACGGGTCCCATTGATCTGGTGATGGGTTGTCATCAGGCACTGGGTACACATTGCAATTGAGAGTGTTGCCATCTTCATCACAGGGAGCACCTACACTGTAAAATGTTAGCATAAACAGTCTAGTTGAAAAAGTGGTCTTACCATTGATAATAGGGTGATATTGCACTCGCCTCATTCTTGCACAGTCTGGCTCCTGCGCTATATCATCTTCATAACCCTCATCATCATGAATTGGAGCTGATATTGGGTTGATATGCCCACAGTGAATGCAACTGTGTCACTTAAGTCCTCCACATGTAAGACAGGACTTCATACATCCAGGCCATGGACAGGCAAAGAACCAAACACGATCTGGTTGGGATGGAGGCATAGGGTCAGACAGGTGGTCTATAGTAGTCTGAAGTGGGGAGGTTACACATAGATCCGACGGAACCCAATTGCAAGGAAATTTTCCTGTGCATCGCCTTAACAAAACAAGCATGTCATAATAACATTGGTGAATGGAATGGAGAGAGACTATAAGTATAGTCAGAGCCAGGAATGGAGAAATTTTCAAAGCCTACCGTTGCTATTTCTCCCAGACTCCCAAACTTCATCAAAAACCCACCTCAATGTCACAAGCTCAGCCTATGGTGACTTGTGCAGCAAATAAAACACACCATCCTGGCTTACCTGACAAGCCTGTGCCTCGTCGCACCAGTGAGGCTATCCATCGCAAGCGAATTGCTCGTGACCTCACTACTGCGGAGGCCCAGGTACGTCACGAAAAAAATATCCAGCAGGCTGCTGCAATCAAGAATGAGCTGCAGATGAAGTCAGTTCAACAACACCAAGCTTTTTCCAACCCTACCTCCCAGATCACCCAACGACTGCCAAGGGCAAGGGCAATGGGGCTGAATACTGCCCAGCCTAAGGACACTCAACAGGGTAATGCCAAAAGTTAGTCGTACAAAAAATATGAAGGGTCAAGTGTACTCACCACTCTGTAGGTGATGGTGAAGAGGGAAGTGAGACAGAGCCAGCCTCTGATGATCTGATTATTGCAATGGTGCCAGAGCAGCATGAGACACAGGCCCCAAGGCTGGCAAAGCTAACTCAAACCAATGCAGTCATGCTTGAGCCTGCCAAATCAAAAAAGAAGCCTTCATGTGACACCATCGAAGCTGCTTGCAAGCAAGCTGATGAACACAGCATGAGGGTGGATCATCAGTGAGTGAAGTGGATATAACTCATCAATTGAACACTGATGCTCAGGATTTTAGGAGGCCAGTTGAAAAAGTAAACACTACTGTGTCTTCATTGGTCAGTACTGGCAACAAAAGGAAGCTGACACAGACAGTGTCAGGCCTCCCTGCTGTGAAAAGGATGAAAGGAACTCAACAGCTGGCCATGGGTGGACTTAATGACGACTTCAGAAAAAAGAAGCAACCCATTCCTCAATTGGTGTGACCCACTGTGAACAAAGCCTCTGGTAACAGCAATGTATGACTCCTCAATGGGTTATCTGACAACGAAGAAAGCCAATGGCCAAGGAACGAGGCATCTATCATGACTCATAGCAAGGTGGCTGACAAGACTCGGACAACTGTGACATCACTCACGAAGATTGTTCACAATGCACCTCAGCAGCAACTGGCAACAAGTAGTGTGCTAGCTATCACTACAATGTCCACAAGTTCCAAATTACACCCGACTCTTCAAGACCTCCCACAAGGTGTGCAGAGGATGTTCTGATCACTCTTTATTCCTCTGGTGCGGCACTATGCAGGTACATTGGAAAACCCATGGGCTACGAACAATATGGTCAGTCTGATTCAAGCGATCTGGGATAACCTGACCCAAGAGCACTCTAAGTGGGGTCACAAGTTCGAGGAGGAGGATATGATTTACCAATTGGTATGTGCTGGTGTTACTGACCCATGCTGGAATACTAATGATCACATGGCCTACAAACAATACAGCGACTTTATGAGTGGCGGAGCCATTTTGGTGCTGCTACTCTTGAAGCCATCAAGGACCTTTGGATCACTGACAACAGATTCACTATCCATGAGAATCGCGAGGCACATGTAGCACGCTTGGCAGGCCACAGGTTACTATAGGTGTATGGTCAGGTCACTCAAGTTGGTGAGGACTCATGGCAGGTGAGTGCTCGTTCACCATTGGCAGGAATTTCTGAACTCTTTAATTTCATTTGTATATACAGGTCGAGAACACTTTCCATGGGCCATTGCTATTACAAACTGTCACTTCTCATTTAAAGGACATCAGCCATGTCTTGTCAGACAAATACAGCTACTTAATTGACCATGCAGAAGTGCGTGATGCACTGATCCTTGCAATGACTATGGTGTGTTTTTTCTTTCTTCACACAATGGACTGGAGTTCTCACATGTTGTGCTAGGTTGAGTGAGCTCTCAGTCTGTGGAAGACAGGTGAACCTGAGTTGACCAAGGCAGATTGATTTTCGGAGCAAGTATGGGGCCTAAAGTCCAGACAGTATGCCAAATCAGTAAAGTGTCTCAGTGACAAGAAGGTCACTGAGATCTTGGACACGGCTCAAGTCTATGTCAAAGTCAAGCATGGTAGCATGTCTAGAGGTATGTATGATGACGAAGACAACGAAAATGATGAGCACACAATGATCAAGGCCTCATCAGATATTGAGATTGATGGTGATAATAACAAAGAGGGGTTCATGCCAGACAGTAAGTGGCACATATGCTTTGTGGTATCATTTATTTACTGGAGGTGTTACAGACTCAGATGTCGGCAGTACCACTGGTGAAAGTGATGTGAACCAGCTTGAAGCAGTGACCATTAGCAAAGGCGATAGGGACTGGTTTGATGCAATGGCCAGCCTATGTGAATAGAAGCATCGGATCATTGAATTGGCAAGGGCGAGCTCAACCTAGCACAATGCCATGAACTTTACAGACTAGTAGATACTTCCAAAGAATTCAACCTCAACACGATTTGATAAAATTGTTGATCTAGACTACCTCTGAATCAAGTCTTAATGGTCTCCTTGGTCCATCTTTACTTATATCTTGTGTGGTGTCTGGTACAAGTTTGCAACTTGTGGGCCTTACTCGGTCTGTGACAAGACCCGATATACTTAATTACAGTGGTTTCCAAAAGTCCGTGGAAAGTTGCAAAAACATTTGAGTGATTTGGCTATCACGTGTCCAGGACCCCAGATGTATCTAACACCTGACCAAACAAACTAATACATGTTGAATTTTTCAGCATCGTCTGTTCATTCCCCCAGCCCTTGTCTATAATGTGCGGATGCCAGGCATCACAGGCCCTGAGGGCCTGTATCCCAGTCCTTTACCGTGAAGGTGTCTCTGTCAAAGAGATCTGTCATCAACTTGGAATCAAAAAGTCACTCGTCTACCTGGTCCTCAGTCTCTACAAATGATATGGTGTTGTCTCAAACATTTACAACTACTCATGCACAGTGGGCCACCCTCGTTCTCTTAGCCACGCCGATCTTGCATTTCTTTCATCTCTTCTAGATCATCAAAAAACCCTATCTTGATGAACTACGGGATGATCTGCGGCTCAAACGCAGTGTCCACACTACCCTCCCAACTCTTTACCGTGCCCTCCAGCGGCTTGGTGTTAGCCACAAGATTATTTCTGCCCATGCATTTGAACGAAATGAATTGCTACGAGCAATTTACATGAATCGCATTGCTGAGGATGCACCAGATACTGGCATGCTGATGTTCATTGATGAGGCCACAAAGAATGAACGCACAATTTCACAGAGGTATGGACGCTCAGGAAAGGGAGTCCATTGTGTGGTTCAGCGGCGATTTGTCAGAGGTATGTGATACTCAATCGTCCCAGTTATCACGCTCGATGGCATCATTGTATATGATATCGTGGATGGTCCTGTTGATAGTGAGCGCTTCCTCAAGTTTATCAAGGACCTCGTCATAATACTTGTTTTTTCTTGCATGCTGGTCTATTGATTACTAACTCGGCTTCATACAGATGCCATTCACTAATCCCTATCCTGGTCCTCATAGTGTGCTCATCATGGATAACTGCCGCATCCATCATAATGAGTGAATCCGTCAGTTGGTCAAAGACGAACATCATAAGTATTTCACAATATGAATGTAGTATCGACGCTAATGCCATTCAAGTTTGCAAGCTCATTTATCTCCCACCATACTCGCCCAATTACAATCCAATTGAGCAAGCATTTTCAACAATCAAAGCTTTCCTCCGTTGCAAAGGTTCTAACAATTTGCCGATGATGTCGATCATCCATGCTTGTCAGAGTATCACGCCTGACAAAGCTGCGGGTTATTTTAGGGCATCAGGTTATGTTATGTAGCACATCTAGTACTGTTCTCTGTGTCACTTGTTGCTTTTCGTTGCTCTCCGTCCTATGTACTATGAGTTCAAGACTATTCTGAGCGAGTCTGAATTGCATGCGCGATGTGCATGTCACATGAGTTCACAACATAGCTATGGGCGGCGGTGTATGTACATAGCAGTATTCAAAAGAACTAAAAGAAATTGCCAAACTGATCTGGTTCCGCATCCTCATCAATAGTGAATCCATGCGGAACAGGAAGCCATTGGTTCTGGCCATCACTAAAATAAAAAAGGTCGTAGTCCAGGTTAGGTGGACCATCACCCTCCTGCATTGGTGGTCCAGTGAATTGAGAGCCACCTCCGTCATGGTACCGCTTCTGATAAGCAACTTTCTTCACCGTCTGGACTTCAGCCTGAGTATTGGCCTCTGATGACACTGTATCGCTTCGCTTCTGCTTTGCCTTTGTGTCCGGTCCATTCCACCATGCTGTACTACCCTTTTTCAAGCAGATTACATCACCTGCAGACACACCGAGATCGGTAAGGAATTTGTCCTCAACATCTGCAAGAATGTCGGGGCCAATTCCATTGAGTTGCAGTAAACTCCTATAGGTGAGCGCTGTCAGAACCACGATTTCTTCAATGTCTATTATGATACCTCATGCCCCTATTCTAACCCCATTTCCTTAATTCACCGCTTACTTTAGCATTTCCTTCACTATTTCACTAATTCAGGTCTAGGCTACCCTCATTTGCATCACTCCATTCCATCTACGTCAAGGTCTAGCCTATTGACATGACCTTTGACATCATTCCATATTTAAGACGTCACACTACGTCATTTCATTCTATTTATCATCCACTTACAAACCAGCTTATTTATATTTCACATCCGATCGTAGACCGATCACATTAACCTATTTATATCCATAGATCGTTGATCCGTTACCAATCCCAGGTCAAGGGCTTCACTCGGATCTTAACCAGATCTCGATCGTTGCTTAGGGCTTAACAGGCATTAGGGTTAGCTTTACCTATATAAGTAGTACATATCCTGTAATTAGCCTTCGTTCTTGGAATTCTCCTCGCTATGGTTCATTCTCTGTGTGTGTGCCTATTGCCACACCTTAGTCTGTTCCGTGGTTTCAGCCTCACTTACTTCTCACCTTGAGTTGTTTGTGTTGTTCCTGATAAGTGCATGACGGACTCCTAAGTGCGTTTTGGCATACTCCAAATAGTGTGTCAAGTGGGATGGAGATGGAACCAGGACCAGCAATGAGTCACAGGTCTTCTGCCGGGTTGGAGTCTGAGGGCAGGACACAGAAGGTGCATGTGCAGATGATTGCACGAATGGGTTTGTGGGAGTCGCTGCACTTGCACCTGATGAAAGAAGGCCTGATTGGGCCAGCATCTGTATCAAAAGGACAGACATCAACGAATTGACATCAATGGCCAACAGCGGTGGTGTAGACAGCAATGGCGATGGTAATTGCGCTGAGGCTCTTCTTGCATGGAGGACAGGGGCCTTATTTGCAGGGTTGAACGAATCAATGTTGGGTGGGGTAGATAGAGTTGCGTGACCCTCCTCGAGTGCGCGTGCCCAATCAAGGATCATTGGCCCTGTTAGAGTAAGAGGACCGAAGGGCCCAACGTATGTCAACCCATCGTTGTGCTCATTTCTATACTTCTGCTCAAGCTTGATGTGCCATCGACCCAAGCGCTCATCAAGGTCTGTTTTCTGGGTTGTGGAACAAGTTTTTGCCTGCAAAGTAGGGGTAATATGGTTGTACCAGCAAGCTGAATGCCATAAACTTACCTTACTATCACTGGAATTTTCTGTCGAGTCGTCTGCAGAGCTGGCCTGCAATCGAGGCAGCTTCTGGATATGTCGCATGTCAACAAGTATCTTGACGACTGATGGCTTGCTTTTGGTAATTTTTGTTACCATTTCCTGGTAATCAGAGATATTGTCAACATCGATTGCGTTGGCTGCTGCCCGTTGCCTAGAATAGTGGCTGTTAGCTGAAGTTGCACGAAAAGAATAAAAAATGAACCCTTTTGTCTTTGGTAGAGTATATCTAAACGGATAGTGTTTCTTTGCTGTGACCTCATAGTCCACCTGGCCATGCTTTTGAAGCATGCTCTTCAAAAAGTTGACATAGTTTGAGGATTTGATTGCAAAGACGAGCTCCTTTGTTTTTGTTGACTTCTCTTCCTTCAAGGTCAATTTACCTCGAGATGTCTTTTTGATCCTTGAATAGACAGTTAGTGAAATGGAGAATACCTGCTCAATTTCTGAGTCATCCTCAAGGTCTCAAGTTGGGGACGGCATCGACATGCCTGGTCCGCAGCAACCAGAAAAAAAACCTAGCATTACATTAGCTACTAATACATTTGGGGTCCTGGACATGTGACGGCTGAATCGCCCAAATGTTTTTGCAACTTTCTGTGGACTTTTGGAAACCACTGTAAGACAAATAGTCTTTGTCGTCTTCGTGTCTTAGTGGCCTTACTTGGTCTGTGACAAGACACGACATAACTTAATTAAGACCAATGATCTTGGTCATCTTGGTGTCTTAGCAGCCTTGTGCAAGACCGCTAAGATGCATGGCATTTTGCTGATGCATGCATCACCTGATCTGAGTAGTTAGACTGTGGTGTGTTGGTGAAATAAAAACCAGACAAGGGTAGTATAGTGATGATATCAATAGCCATGAAGGAGATGAAAAGACTGTATACAACAGTGCAAATAGGGGATGTGATTTTTAGAATGAGGGGGTCTGCAAGGTAGGTCTGCAAAGCAAGTACAGGCTGATCAGGATACTTAGTGAAATACAAGACATATCAGACCCACAATGGTGGGACAATGTATCACTAGGTGGCCCTGAAATCAATGCAGATAATGACATGATGCTGGACCAAACACATACTTATCATCATCACCAATATGCACTCAATGGCATTAACTTACACACATCCATATCTTGTTAATCAAGAATACTGGTGCGGCACCTGGGTGTGATCCCTGGCTTGTCTGCAGATTTCTCATGGATATCTGTGTTATTTGACTCCATTGTTTCTCCAACAGGTCAGTGTGAGTGTGAGCAGTTCATCTAAGCAATGGAGGGACATGTACACACATGTAACGTGCAACTGTCTGATGCTTGCAGCGGACACACATGTGAGCTTGACCAGCATGAATGTGGACATGACGTAGCCTGTTTATACATTCACCTCCGATCCTATGGGAAATGTCCCTTCGAGTACAATTACAGAGCCATCCCAGAATGCACGTACTTGGTGGGTAGTACCCAGTGAGTTGATCCAACGTGAATCATCCATTCATCATGAAATGAGCCCTGGAGCTGAAATATGACAAGGCCTAGCAAGTTCCGAAACCATGGTGACACAGCAAAGATATAGACTGCTTACCTAGTTATCACATTGAGATCCCCGGACCGTGGGCGGCGACTAGGAAAACGTCTCTTGTGCAAGACCACCCATGGAATTCGAGCCGAGAAGTAGGAATCCAGAATTAAATGGGACGGACGCAGTTAATGTTCTCCCATCCGTTGCCAGCGACTGTTGGAACAGAAGCATGCATCAACTAGAGTATGATGATGGGAACTTGACAAGTCCCACTCCCAGATTGCGATATCCCTGAATGTGTCCGTAAGATGGGTCTATCGCTCTAACAGCCAATGGGAAATTCACCGCAGGCATCGCACAATTTTCATCGCATCGCATCCGCTCTCACCCGCTCCACCACCAAGGAGAATGGAAAAGATGTGGT
>JBBPTJ010000070.1:0-26917 GCA_038094035.1 Pulveroboletus aff. ridleyi
AACCCTGAAAAAGCTCCAGTATCTCAATAGTATACTTGCAGTTTCTATTTCTAGCAAACCAAAACAAAAAGAGTTGGTAGCATATCTTCTGTGCCCAACATTTCCACACTTTATGGCTGCTGTAAGCTCAGTATAACTCATCACATCAGAATTGAACATGATCCACTGAGACAAAACTACTCTTCAGGAAAATGCCTCAGCTTTGCAAGTCCATGCTGTGAGGCCTGATCATGAATGAGCTTAACAGCTAGTGAATGTAACTTGCCTAGAGACTTAGTTGCCAACTTAACAAATAACTGCTCTTTGGCTACTGGCAAGGATATGAGCCTTTGCAATGTTGTAAAGTGCTTCATCTAGATGATGCCAGAAAGGGCCCTTGGTCTCCAATTTGTGAAGTCCCTTTTGCTGAAGCAAGCCAAATGCTTGCTGAAGAGATCCAATGATAGAGGAAATTTCAAGATATTTCTTGTGCAGGAAATTGGCAAAAGCCATGATAAGATAGAACCAGCCAAAGATGGGAATGAGATAGTCCAAGTGATCAAAGGAGTTGAAATCCTCATAGTAACACCAGAATAAACCACAAAGTCACTCTACTGTTAACTGATCCCCAACTCAACCTATTAGCTGCTCAAGTCTTGTCTTTTTCATTTCCTCTTCACTATCAGTTCCAAGCTGACAATAGAACTCTGTCATTACCTAATCATTACCCTCATAGCTGGCCTCTTCAATATCAATAGTGTGTAGTATTTCACATGAAAGTATGTCAACAACAGCTAGAGACAGAAAACAGGGGTTATCACAGAACTTGTAGTTGACAAAGTCAGGAGTGTTGAGAAGAAACTGATGCACATGATAAACATATTGGTTCTGGATTTGAAAATGGGCAGCATAATTCCTAAAAAGCAAATCTTTGAGAGCAAAGGGTTCAGAGCTCCCTTGGACATGATAAGTAAGAAATGAGCAATTAATATCAGGAGGCAAAGTGAAGGAGCCAGACTGTCATAGCATAGCCACTAATGAAATGGCTCTGGTTATGCAGACATTGCAAGAACACATGCATTGGTATATTCACATTGTCATAGAATATAATCTATGATACATGCTGGATCTCTTGTTGGATGGAATCCATTTCAGACAGTGACAGTATTCCATTTGCATTTGCAGTCCATTTGTAGCTCATGATGAGACCAAGTGTATGAAATACATGAAATAAATGGGCAGAGAGACAACAGGCCTTTAAATAGACAGCTCAAAACTTGGTGATGTGATTGTAGTAATACATATACTGAGCATGTGACAGCTGGTGAAGAATAATCTGAGGCCATCACAGTTTAGTTAGAAGACAAATGGCAAAGTTGAGAGAAAAAAACTATTTCAGAACTCTTGTAAGTGTTATATGCCCATTGACTGTTACTGTATAACATCTGTTCAATAAATTTCCAGACCATCAAGTACTGTGTCTTAAGTTTCAAGATAAAAGATTTGAAGTCAAAAGAGATGAGGTGAGCTTCAGACAGCTCAGACAGTGGTAAGGCAAACAGAGGTGTCACATGCTTCATATGCTGCTTGAGTAATTGAAGAACACAGTTGATAGCAAAATTTGCCATCAATTGACATATCCCAGCAGGTCATTGTCCCTTATTCTTGTTACAGGGGGGCTAGTACCAGTGTACAAGGAGGTCAGGGAGTTCTTCACTAAGCAGGAGACCTGCATAAGCAAAATGGACACAGCCATTGCTCATGCAGTTCTCATCTCCCCAACTGAGAGTGTTGAGGAAGAGCAATAATGTCATTCTCTTATTACTGATGAAATTAAGAATCCAGAGGATCTTTGATAGCATATCCTGATATCACAACACAGCTTTCTTATAATGAGTTTGCTTGAGCTGAATGGGAAGTGGTGGCTCATCTGGCTTGCTGGGCAGTGCAGGAGGGTTGTCTGGTGTTGGATTAGCAAATTGATACCCAATGTAAGTACAATTGGGCTTACATTCACTGTTCTCAAGGGATTCAAGCTGTCACCATGAGTTCTCATCATTGGCCATTGATAATATTATCAGATTACTAGTATTGACTCAGATATACAGGTTACTACTGGGCCAGACTTGATCTACCCCCTCCTTTATCAAATGCACCAGATGTTCTAGGGTACAGATGTGTGACTGGACCTTTTTGGTCTTTTTGGCCTCTGATTGAAACTTAGCTGTCACTGGATAAGGAGCACTTTGAGACATAGAATGACAGGAATAAGACTAGCCAGACACCAGAGTTTTAAATCCTGCCAAAACAAGAATCTGATTCTCTAAAACAGGAACAATACTTGCTCTTCATCAAAAGATCTGCTGCATTTTGTATAGAAGGGGGTAGGTCCAGTCATGTAATTCCATTGATAGTGCACCATCAAACTACTAATACCATATACTTCTCAATTCCCCATGACAACCCCTGTTATAATATCAACTAGTGACTTCATTTGCTCACTTGACTTATCAGCACATATCCTGAGAAAAGCACAGGACTAGCAAAAGATTTCACATAAATATCACTCTCATTTAATCCATCAGAGTATCACAGAGGGGTTTGAGAGATGCTTAAAGGAAAACAAGTTATATGAATAGCAGCTTGATAAAGCTCTGCTATGGGGGCTTGATTGTGTTGTAGTTGCTTGTGTATCCAAAAAAATATGTAATCATTATTTCACCTCTCAATGCACTTGAAAGCAATCAGGTGAGTCACAATATGTACAATGAATCTTCCTAATATCATCTACTAGGCCTGCAAATTTCATGATCTTGAATTAACTGCAGCTGCAGTGAATGGCAAGATCTAGAGCAGGAGGCTACAAAAGATCAGTACTATACTTCTGCAATCAAGGTCATTATTTTCAGTTTGAAATAGGAACTCAAGTGACAAGCCCATCAGATCATCCTGACCTCCCCTGAGATGTGCCTTCAGCACAGTGGGTTTCATGAACTGATAAGTGATGCTAAATTATCATGCTTGATTAATTGAAGAATGCAGTTAATGGTAAAATTTTCCATTGATTGATGTGTGTCAGTAGGTCATCACCCCTTGTTCTTGTTGTAGGGAGGCTTGTACTAGTATGCAAGGATGTCAGGGAGGTCTTTGCTGAGCAAAAGGCCTGCATGAGAAAACTGGATGTGATTATTAGTTGTGCAGTTCTTATCTTCCCAACTGAGAGTATTGAGGAAAAGTGATAGAATTATACTCTTGTTGCTGATAAGATTAGGGAATATCAAGGGTATATCCTGGGGTATACTTGGATGTACCTTACATCCATACCTAGGCCATACAAATATCTCACAAATAGGTATGCATATGAATACCCATACCCTGTATGCAGGTACAGGTATTACTTTGGGTACACACTTGTATACTCACAGGTGATATCATGACACACTTTTACCCCTATGTATTTCTCTCCTTTATCATCCATGCCCCTATTCCTTTCCTCAGGCTTTCCACTCAGTTCTAGACCCTTCCCCATGATATCATAGCCATGTGTCCACATTGCATCACAGCTACATCATTTCATTCCAGACTTTTTACCATGTTTATTGTCCTTTAGGGCATTGCCCCTTGGTAGACATTTACATATATTTGTATGAACACATGCAGAGAAGCCTCTATGCCTTTATTTGTAACTCTTCCGTCTGCCTGTCCTACATTGTAGAGTGAGGCTTGTTGGCCTGTACAAGACCAGGGGGGGCAACTGAGTGGTGCCTAGGTGATGTTAGCTCCTTGCATTCATCTAGGGGTTGGTTGCTGTTTGAGGTGGAGGTGGTATCAAGTTATTGAGTGTATGAATCAGAGGGTGTCTGTTAAGCACAGGATGTCACTTAGCAGGCAGCTAATCCTCATGGCCTTTCAGCCATGTTTTCTTTTGAGGCAGAGTCTTTCAATGGCATAGGCCAGGCAGTTGAGTAGATAGTAGAGAACCATTTCTTGTCTGTGGTTGCATCTAGGGCACTTGGAGCTTGGCTCTTTTCTAATATAGTGGAGGTGTTTGTTGAGGCTAGCATGGCCACTGCAGAGCTGGAATATAATAGAAGCATGGAATTTTGGGATGCTGTCAACCAATTCTAAGAAGGTGTCTGAGTGGAGAGAGGAGTCAATTGTGTGAGTGAGGCCTTTGTGAGGAGAGGAGAGAAAAGGGGCCTTGTTTAGGGTCTTCAGTTCTGCATTAAAGGTTTGCTTTCATGCCAAATTACTGGTTGGGAGTTTGCATGGGATGCTGCATGAGATTCTCAGTGAGCAGGGCAGTAAGTGAGGCTCACTGCTATCACCTTGTGCTACTTTCTTGGCTTCTTTGTCTGCTTCTTTATTGCCTGGGATACCCATGTGGCCTGGGATCCAGTGCAGATGTAACCTGTGTATTTTGTGATGGAGCAGGGTGGTGCAGAGTGAGTTGTGGAATACATCCATCAGGTAGTGGCCTAGCCCAGAGTGAAAAGCATTGGTTTTCTGGATGGCCACTTTGTTGTCAGGTCCCAGAGATACCAATTGGATTCCCTGTCATTCCCATCTTAGTAATTCAATGCCCAGTATCATTTCTACAATTTCTCCCTTGTAGACTATGTTCTTCAGCTGGGCCTAGGTGGTATCATAGGCTTTGGGGCAGTCTCTCTGTTCTTCTCAGGATGGCAGCAGTGCTGATTTCTTCTGTAGTCTGATCCATCTAAGTATAGGTGGATATCCTCCTCTATCTTGGCATATATGTCCTGTGCTATTGCCTAGTCCTTGTTAGTTAGAGTGTCTGTTGTCATGTCTGGTAATCATTTTGGTTTATGACATATCAGTGTGATTGTTTCTATTTGCACTGGGTTGATTTTGAATTCTTCAAAGAGAATATGTAGCCAGGATTTTTTCTGTTTGTGGCTTCTGTGGACAGCCTTGGCAGCTTTGTTGATTGGGTTCAAGTTAGCCAGTGTGGTAAGTCATAGAGTGGTGTGGTAGCAGATTTGTTGGATATGAAGTGTGATAGGGAGGAGGTTTCTGTGGGCATTAAAGATGTTAGTTGCTGTGGATTTCATACCTCCTGTAATAAGAATAGTGGCCATTCTCTGGACATGCTCCATGCACTTGCCTATGCCTCTTGTACCCTAGCCATTGTCCTTTTTGCCAGTACCCTTTTTAGTTAGTCCTGTGGCCTATACCTCAGTGGTGTAGAGCATTTTCAGGATTGCTACCCCTTCATAAAGCTTTTTCATGAGTTTGCCCTGGATGTTTCATGAGGTTTTTGTTAGGTGGTCACATGCCAGAACATATTTCAAGCCCTTCACCATGGTATGTGCTTATGACAACTTTGCATGTACTCTGCTTCTCTGCTCTGTACTCAGATACTTTTTCCTTTTATTCTGACTCTCTTGTACTATAGCTCTGACTCTGCTCTGACTGTGATGCCAGTTGTTCCTAGACTGGTACCTAGTTCTATTCTCCATCTCTCCATTCTCTATGTATGCCACATTCTTGCTTGATTCTCCATACTTCACTTAGATACTCCTTCATATGGTTCTGTCTGGGTACTATATGCTCATATGTACTGTACTGCCTCTGCACTCCTGTATATAAGTCTGATTCACTGAGGGCTTACTCCTCACTTTGAATATTGAAATCTTTTAGTCCTTTCTTCTTCTCTGCTATTTTCTCTTCTCTGTCCTCCCTCCTGTATGACAGATTCTGTCTCCATCTCTTTGACCCCCCTTTACCTAATCTCTGAAATACAAGGAACCAGAATCACCAGGGCATAGCACTCCACCTGAGTTGCTGAAGCCAAAGTCCTCACACCTCTAACCTGTGAGAATATTCTCAGTGACTGTCAGAGTCAACTAGATTATATTAGTAGCTACCTGTAAAAATATCTACATAGTAGTTAGAGAACTGTGTACAGTACAAAGAAAGTGGCTCACCCTCAGTGACTGTCAGAGTCAACTAAGATATATAAAGCAAAGCCTGAAAGATAAAGATATGATTACATCAATAAAGTGTGCAGCATACACTAATAATAACAACACTCCCACTCAAGCATGAAGCCCTAGCTCAGCAGCAAAGTGCTTGGCTTTCATAGAGGGCAAAGCTTTCATAAAAGTGTCAGCAATCATATCACTAGTAGGACAATAAAGAAAACAAAGAGAGCCAGCCGAAATGGCAAAATGAATAAAATAATACTGAATATCTATGTGCTTGGTACATGCATGATAATTTCCCTCCTTGGTCAATGCAATAGCAGATTGATTGTCATCATAAAGAGTTATTGGATTTTCAAGTGATCCCAAGACTTCACTAATGAGCTGGCAAAGCCAAATGGTCTCTTTCACAGCATGGGTAGCTGCAACATACTCAGCCTCAGTGGTTGAGAGAGTAACCAGCTCCTGCTTGTGTGAACCCCAGAGGATAGCACCACTGTCAACAAGGAACACAAAGCTAGTAATAGTGTGACAATGTTCCTGTAATACTCCATCAGTATCAGTGTAGCCCACCAAACTACTTGTCTGAGTGCCATAGGTTAGCTGTCAACCCTTCATACCAACAAAGTAACAATAAACTCTCTTGAGCACCTCCTAGTGTGCCTATCTAGGGTTCTTCATGAATTGTGCAAGAGTAGTGACCATAAATGCTACATTCAGCCAAGTATCAACTGCTAGGTACATAAGTGAATCAAGTGCAGCATGGTAGGGGACCTGACATATCTTGGCCACTTCAACAGTGGACTATAGTGACTGGTTCTGAGAGAGTTGGAGATTCAGGTCCATTGGGATGGACAATAGCTTAGCATCAGTGAAATTTTATTTCATCAGTATTACAGAGATATAAGATTCCTGTGAGAGTGCTATAGTCTGAGCCTTATGGTCATGAGTTATTTTCATTCTGAGTAACTAGTGGATTGGCCCAAGATCTGTGATTTTGAATCAATGACCAATTTCACTCTTGAATACACTAACAAGCTCTTTTGAGCTACCAGTTATAGTGCAATCATCAATGTATAAGGCAAGGATGAGTAGATGCACACCAATCTGGGCAATGAAAACACCTCAATTAGCATCTGTGCACTGGAAGCCAAGCTTCTCCAGCTCAGCATGTAAATATTTGTACCATTTGAGTGCACCCTGCTTAGATTCATATAGTGCAACTCTGAGTCACACAATGACATTGTGCCCTTGCTTACTGTAGCCAGGAGGTAATTCCATAAATATAACCTCATTTTTGTTGAGCTTGCCATTGAGGAAGACACTTTGGAAATTGAAAACATTAACTTCCCAATTGTATCAAGCAGCTATAGCAAGGATTAGTAAGAGTGACACAAGACAGGCAATGGGAGCATAGGTTTTATAATAGTTGATGCCACAGACTTGGGTAAAACTGTGCATGACCAGCCAGGCTTTGTACTTATCCATTTGGCCCACCATATTCTTCTTGATACAGAATACTCACTTATAATTAATCACATTGCTCCCCTTTGGCAGCTGATCAACAATGTCCCATATGCATGTGATCTCAAGGCTATTCATTTCCATGTGCACAGCCTCATCCCAATGTGACCAATCAGGTTGCAAACATGCTTCATCCAAGGTACAGTGAGGTGCAAAACTATTGCAATATTTGACACTTTTATAGTGTATGAGGTGTAGTGCAATAGCCTGTGGGAATTTCACTTTGCTTTGGTGAGAACGAATAAAGTACAAACCCTTGGCTACACCTCCGTCCCCAGGATCATGTGATTTGGTTCACACACTGTCAAGATACATCCATTTCAAAACAGCAATACCATTGCAATAGTTTTGCATTTTTTGTTGAGTACATTGAAATCAAGTGTTATTTGGTTGTTTTTGCTCATACAAATAAAGATACATATACTAAAATTATGTCTGAGTTTAAAATAGCTCACACACCTCTTTGCTTCCAACCACAACCATCATGAGATCTCTCTCTTCTACTCAAAAGCAGATTATTTTTTCTATGCTTGATGCTGGCCAATCTGCCAACTCCATTACATCTGCTACTGGTATTAATGTGTCCACCATATCCAGATTACACTCCAAAGAGTGTTCTGAGCTTCAAAAAGCTACTGGAGGTCATCCATCCAAGCTTTCCTCTGCCAATATCCACCATGGCATTTGTCTTATTTCCTCTGGAAAGGCAGAAAATGCTGTTCAGGTGACCAGGGCACTCACCAATATAGTCAATCAGCCTCTCTCTGCCTGTACAATGTGCAGACACTTGAAGAAGACAGGAATGAAAGCTGTGATCATGTCAAAATGTTCTCTTCTTTCAGTCAAGCATTACAAGGCTTGTCCAGACTTTGCTTATGCTCACAAGGATTGGACCCTGGAGGATTGGAAGAAGATAATATGGTCTGATGAAACAAAAATCAATTGCCTAGGGTCAGATGGACACAAGTGGGTGTGGAAAACAGCAGGAAAAGGGCTCAGTGATAGACTAGTGGAAGATATAGTGTTCTTTGATGATATGAGGGTGTATGACTTCACAGGGAGTTGGCTATGCTTGCAGGATGGATGGATGGATGAATGGAGACCTTTACCTTCATATTTTGAAGAATGAGCTGCTAGATACTTTGCAGTTTTGTGATCTTGATCCTTCTGATATCATCTTCCAGCAGGACAATGACTCCAAGCATACTTGCAAGAAAGTGAAGGATTGGCTTGAAGAGCAGGATTTTGAGACTATGGTATGGCCTGCACAGGCTCCTGACCTAAACCCCATTGAGCATCTCTGGGGTTACCTGAAAAGGAGACTGGCAGATCATAAAACCTCTCTTAAGGGAATTCATGAATTGTGGAAGAGAGTTGAGGTGGATTGGGAGGGGATGGCAGTTGAGGAGTGTCAGAAGTTGATAGAGAGCATGCCTAGAAGGATTCAAGCAGTTCTCAAGGCAAAGGGAGGGTATACCAAGTACTAATATACCCAAGATATCAAAAAGTGCAAAACTATAGCAATGGTATTGCTGTTTTGAAATGGATGTATCTTGACAGTGTGTGAACCAAATCACGTGATACTGAGGACAGAGGTGTAGCCAAGGGTTTGTACTTTATTTGTTCTCACCAAAGCAAAGTGAAATTCCTACAGGGTATTGCACTACACCTCATACACTGTAAAAGTGTCAAATATTGCAATAGTTTTACACCTCACTGTAAGTGGCTCCAATGCTTCCTCCATTTCTGTTTTGGCTAATATTGCATAAGCAGTGTATTCATCATCCCAGGCTGTTTCTATGTGCCCATCACAAGCTCTCCTCCTCAATCCCATTGCCACAAGACTCAATGCCACCACTACACACAGAAGCATTGGTCATAGTGGGCAGCTCAACACCAAGGACATCATGAGGTAAGGTGTGTTCATCTTCCCATCCATTGTGCATCCCAGCATACTCACATAACAGGCAGATATAGGGCAACTCAACATGCTGTCAAGTTGAGTGTCAAGATAACAGCACAGGTACCATGTCCATGATCACAGAAGAGGGCAGCTGGGAGATTAGGGCAGGCAGAGGGCCTGCAGAATCAGGTGTGCCAAATCTATTCAGGTCAGCAGGCAGTGGGTGTTACATTTTCTCTTTTCTCCTTTCTCATCTCTGCCTCTTCTTCGCCTCGTGTTCCGATCCTCTTGTATCGTTACTCATTGGACATGACCTCCTCGTCTGATTCTCTTTTCTTCTTTCTCATCTCTGCCTCTTCTTCGCCTCACATTCCAATCCTCTCATATCATTACTCATTGGACATGACCCCCTCATCCAATTCTCTTGTATCGGACTCATAATTCCTTATGATTACTCACCGAGTTCCTTATGCCATTGGTCGTCTGATTCACCCTTTATGTACTTATCATACGATTTCTCTCTTGCCTTTTATGTTCAACTGTTGTACTATATAAACCTGCCTCATAGGTATTCTTGTCTCCAGCTTAGACCTACTCAGCCTATACACTTGTTCTCTTGATCCTCTGCGTGTCTTCGCTTAACACTTGACTGAGCACTTTGCTCTTTACCTCGATCCTAGTCCAGACTGACTCCGTCTGGTGAAACCCAGTCCAGACCGACCCTGTCTGGTGAACCTTTGTCCCCTGTGATCAGGGCTCCATCCTCAGTCGACTGTGTGAACACAGTCTCCCTCATCCATTGCCAAGTCCACGTTTGACCCTTCGGGATCAAGCGTAACAGATCCTAGTCCAGACCGACTCCATCTGGTGAAACCCAGTCCAGACTGACCCCATCTGGTGAACCTTCATCCCCTGAGATCAGGGCTTCGTCCTCAGTCGACTACGTGAACATAGTCTCCCTCATCCTTAGCCAAGTCCACATTTGACCCTTCGGGATCAAGTGTAACAAAAGGTCCAAGCTAGTCCATTGCGGCTAGCATTGCCTAGTCCGCCATTTCCTCCCACAGACCCCAACAACCCTCATCGTCGCAACAACTCCAGTCGCCACGAAACCTAACTGCTTCTAGGCAGTACTCGTTACTCGACTCCATCCTCGGACCCATCTGAGAAACCCAAGAAACCGACAACTCCAAACCGGAACCCCAACCGGAACGGCCTCAGTCCCCTTCCCCTTCCCCTGATATTCACGTCCCAACTGCTGAAGAATAACAGCTTGCTTGGGACCTAGCCCATCGACTCTCTGCCGGAATAAACCTCCCCAGAGAACCCACTCCCCTGTTCCCTGAACCAGACGTTCGATAACCCGTCTTCCCTCATCCCAAAGAAGAAGAAACTCACTGAATATGAAGGGAACCTCGTTTCCCACTCCCCACCACCTTCGAAACCCTTCTCCAAAACAGTGAAGCACAACCCACCATGTCCAACAAACCAGTCGAAATGCACATGGGGAAACCCCCCGCCTATGACAGCTCATATGATAAGGCCATCCCCTGGCTCTACAACGTCCAAACCTACCTCCTGCTCAATAAGCAGATCTATACCACTGATGACCACAAAATCAGATTCACCCTCTCCTTCATGACTGAAGGACCAGCCTTGGTCTGGGCCAATACCTTCCGAAGAGAGGGAGTTGACAAGGGAACCTTTGGGTCATGGAATGACTTCATCAATAAGTTTAAGGCAGCCTTCGAACACCAGGATATCCAAGTGCAGGCCATGTACTGGCTGCAATCAACTAAGGTCAAGAAAGACAACGACTTGAACACCTACATCTCTGAGTTCAAAAACAACATCGCCAACAGCAGCATCACTGACGACCGAGTCCTCACTAACTTCTTCACTGCTAGAATTCCTGAATGGCTGAGGAATCGGATCTTCCAAATGGACACCATTCCTGCAAAAATAGAGGACTGGTATAAAAAGGCTGTTCACTTCGTCGTCCATTGTCAAAAGGCCGAAACTTTCAACTTGGGCTGCAACAAAATGACCTACTACCTCCCTGCGAAAACCCCATTCACCCCCGCAAAAGACCCCGATGCCATGGACGTCAACATGGTCAAAGTTGGCAAGCTAACCCCAGCAGAAAGGAAATGCTGCTTCGAAAACAAACTTTGTTTCCACTGCTGACAACCCGGCCACATGTCCAACAAATGTCCCACCTTTTCCCAGCCGAAGAAGACCCGAGATGTCAAAAAGGTAGTTGAGAAGCCTCTCCCAAAACTAGAGAATGTCGAGGATGACAAAGAAGAGGGAGAGGAAGTCAAACAGGTTACCTTCCAAAGCTGGAATAAGGGTTTTTGAAAGGGGAAGAACTCGTGACGCATTCTTCCCCTGATTCACGCGTACTTATAGCGAGAAAAAAATCTAGATCCATTGTTATTCCAGTCTCGCTGAAAGTACGACAACAAGATGTCAACATCCATGCCACCCTTGACTCCAGAGCTAGTTGCTCTTGTATCGACTGGGACTTTATCCAAAAGTTCCACCTTTGTAAATCCTTGCTCAAAGAACCCCTTGCCATCCGAAACGCCGACGGAACTCCAAATAAACAAGGAGTTATCCAATACTTTGTCACCCTCGAATTCCACATAGCAGACCTACGATACTTGGAAGACTTCAACATAATGCATCTCAAGGAACCTCTCATCCTGGGAATGCCATGGCTAAAGAAAGCCAACCCTGTCATCAACTGGAGGGACTTCTCCTTGACTCTTCCAGTCTCAGAGTCACTACCACCATCAGACCACAAAATGTCGTCCTCTAGTCGAGGAACTTCCCAAGGAACAGTAAACCCTGCCCTCAACAAATGGATGATGGAATATGCTGCCAAAAAGAAACCCTGCCATAATCAGCACACCATTCATCATGTATCCATGGACGAGAAAGCAGACAAGGACTTGTATGCTTATCTCTGCTTCAACCAAGAAGGGAGGTTTCCTACATACAAGGAATGGAAAGCTTGGGAAGACACCCAAATGGTGAAGAAACTCACCACCTCCACTGATCTCACCATCCAAGCCACTGCTGAAAAGAAACCCATTGTCCTCTCACGAGAATTCACTAACTTTGTGTCCATCTTCACAAAAGAGTCAGCAGACCATGTACCCCCCTCTCGCCCATATGATCATGCCATCAACCTTGACAAAACATTTAAACCAAAAGCAGAAAAGACATACAACCTAACCAAGGAAGAAAAGCGGGCAACCAAGGAATTCCTCAAGGAAAATCTTCATTCCAGAAAAATCCGCCCATTGTACTCCCCCCAGGTGTCTCCTTTCATCTTCATCAAAAAGAAAGACGGCAAACTTCGTCCATGTCAGGATTATCACTACCTGAACCAACACACAGTCTGAGACACTTACCCCCTCCCTCTGATCTCCAACCTCATTGACTGCCTCCAGGGGGCAAAAAATTTAACGTTCGTTGGGGATATAATAACATCTGAATCAAAGACTCCAACTGTTGGAAAGCGGCTTTCATCACCCACAAGGGCCTTTTCGAACCAACCATCATGTTCTTCAGATTGACCAATTCCCCAGCCACTTTCTAACAGTTTATGAACAACTTGTTCTGGGACCTTATTGCTGAAGGATGGCTCATTATTTATATGGACGACCTCCTCATTTTCTCCCCTGACAAACAAACTCATGATGAACATACTTGCAAAGTTCTCCAGCACATGACAGAACTCAATCTCCATCTCAAACTTGAAAAATGCGAGTTTGGTGTAAACCAAGTTGAATATCTTGGAATAGTGGTGAAACCAGGCGAGCTCACTATGGACCCCGTGAAGCTGGCAGGAATTGCTGACTGGCCTGCCCCTGCCAAAGTTCATGATGTCCATTCCTTCCTCAGCTTTGCCAATTTCTACCACCAGTTCATCCCCGGCTACTCTAACATCGCCCACCCCCTTCTGGATCTTACCAAGAAGGATCATCCTTGGGAATGGACCCCTGCCTGTGATGCTACCTTCTACACCCTTAAGGCGGTCTTTCTCACCAAGCCTGTCCTCCAACTCCCTGATCCCACTCGTCCCTTCTCTATTTCCACTGACACCTCTAAATGGGCCACCGGTGGTGTGCTTCTCCAGCCCGATGCCAATGGTGATCTCAAACCATCGGCATACCTCTCCCAATCCCTCTCCCCCACTGAACGAAACTATGACATCTACGATCAGGAACTCCTTGCAGTTATTCAAGCCCTCAAAGCTTGGAGACACCACCTACATGGGTCTGCCTTTCTAGTCGAAGTCCTCACTGACCACAAGAATCTCACGTACTTCTGCCAACCTCACAAACTTAACCGTCGCCAGGCCTGCTGGCTCCTCGACCTTGCAGACTTCGACCTCAAATTCACCCATGTCCCCGGTTCCTCCCTGTCTGCCCCCGATGCTCTCTCTCGTCGGCCTGACCACTTCCCTCCTACTGACGAAGATAACGAAGACGTCACCCTCCTTCCTGACGACCTCTTTGTAAAACTCATTGATGAGGACTTGGCCTCCAAGGTTGCTGTTCACCTCCAACCCCGTCGTCCTCAATGCTCTTCACGCTTTGAAGGGTGATGTCCCCTCTCAGTTCTGCTTTCGCCTCTCTGACTGGTGCTTCGACGCTGGTATACTCACCTTCCAGGGCCGTATCTATATCCCCAATCCCCTTCGCCAGGACATCGTCTCCCACTGCCATGACCATCCCTCTGCTGGCCACCCGGGCTACCTCAAAACCTGCCAGCTTGTTTCCCGTGACTACTGGTGGCCTGGTTTGGCCTCCTTTGTATGCTCTTACATCACCGGGTGTGCCTCCTGCCAGCAATTCAAGGCTAACACCCACCCGACTGTCGCCCCCCTCACTCTGATTGCCTCTTCCTATACTCGCCCCTTTCAGCAGGTCTCCTGTGATCTCATCATGGATCTTCCCCTCTCTGGGGATTTTGACAGTCTTTTGGTCATGGTCGACCATGAGCTTACTAAGGGGGTGATTCTTTGCCCCACCAAGAAAACTGTCATCGCCGAAGGGATAGCCCACCTCTTTTTCCACAAGGTTTACTCTAGATTTGGCCTTCACGACAAACTCATCTCTGACCGGGGCTCTCAATTTGCCTTGGAATTCGCCAAATCTCTCGCCTCACTCCTCGGCTACTCCCTCACCCTCTCCACCGCTTACCACCCACAAACGGATGGAGAAACTGAACGGGTAAACCAGGAGATTGAGACCTACCTTCGTATCTTCTGCCACGACAACCCCACCAACTGGGCAGATTTCATCCCTATGGCAGAATTCGCGCATAACCACCACTCTCACTCTGTCACTGGGTTATCCCCATTCTACCTCATGATGGGATACGAACCCAAGCCACTTCTCACGGTAATCTCCGAAACCCCTATCCCTGCCGTCGAATCGCGGATAAAGCTCTTATCTCACATGAGAGAAGAAGCCCTTGCCGCTCATGAACTTGCTCGCCAAGTAATGAAGTCAAGGAACACATGAGGTTTCCAACCCTGGAAACATGGAGATAAAGTTTGGCTAGAAGCCAGAAATCTCAAACGTTCCCTCACTTCCCCGAAGTTCACTCCAAAAAGGGAAGGACCCTTTGTCATTACCGAAGTTCTCTCCCCACTCTCCTACTGACTTCGACTTCCCTCCACATGGAAAATACACCCCGTGTTCCACACTTCCCTCCTATCATCCTATCGTGAAAACAATGTACATGGACAGAACTTCCCTGCTCCACCCCTGGAGCTAATAGAAGGAGAAGAAGAATACGAAGTTGAGAAGATCATACACCACCAAGGAACTCCGTCCTGTCAGCAATACCTGATCTAATGGAAAGGTTACCCACCGGAAGAGGACTCCTGGATTTTGGAGTCCAAACTTGATAATGCCCCACTTGCCCTGGCCGCATATAAACGGCTCCACCCCAAGGTCTTTCAAAAACCCACTCAATCCCTCTCCATTAACCACATCTACATGTCGTCCAATGACTTCAGTTCTTCCCCTGCCCTCCACTCCATATCCAGGAACTCCTCTTCGTCCCCTCTGGGACTTAGAACTGATTCTAGCCTGGATGTTTCATTCATGGAGATCCCTGAGGAAGGCTCTCCTCACTCTGCAAGCCTTCACCATTCAAATGATGGAGATTCTCCCCTCCATGCTGGAGGATGACTCTCGAGTACCTCCCAATCCCCCATGCCCGTGCCTGTTTTGCCACCTCCCAGACATCCCCAATTCCACTGCCCCGCCCTCACATGCCGCTTGGTCCTGGCACCCGCTCCTCATTGCGTCGATTTTATCAATCCCCAAACCCCTCGTTGTTCCTCTTTGTTGTCCTCCTCGTCCTCTGCTAGATCTCGTCATTCCACCACTCCCCTATCACTGCTATCCCCTACTCCACCTCCTCACACCCTTCAATGCCAGCATCCCTTTCGTCCACATCCTCGTCGGGCCACATGGAGTCCCATCCCTGTCCCTCCCCCGCATGCCCCATCTCTGGAGATTGACAATCCTTGAGATGACTCAGCACACGCAAACACATCTGACTCCCCCAGTTACGCTTACCATGAATTTTGGAAGTATTAGTGGTCGACGATGTCTCCTCACCTTAATGGGGGGGTAATGTTATGTTTTCTCTTTTCTCCTTTCTCATCTCCACCTCTTCTTCGCCTTGTGTTCCGATCCTCTTGTATTGTTACTCATTGGACATGACCTTCTCGTCTGATTCTCTTTTCTTCTTTCTCATCTCCACCTCTTCTTCGCCTTGTGTTCCAATCCTCGTATCATTACTCATTGGACATGACCCCCTCATCCAATTCTCTCATATCGGACTCATAGTTCCTTACAATTACTCACTGAGTTCCTTATACCATTGGTCGTCTGACTCACCCTTTACTTATCATATGATTTCTCTCTTGCCTTTTATGTTCAACTGTTGTACTATATAAACCTGCCTCATAGGTATTCTTGTCTCCAGCTTAGACCTACTCAGCCTATACACTTGTTCTCTTGATCCTCTGCGTGTCTTCGCTTAACACTTGACTGAGCACTTTGCTCTTTACCTCGATCCTAGTCCAGAACTGACTCCGTCTGGTGAAACCCAGTCCAGACCGACCCTGTCTGGTGAACCTTTGTCCCCTGTGATCAGGGCTCCATCCTCAGTCGACTGTGTGAACACAGTCTCCCTCATCCATTGCCAAGTCCACATTTGACCCTTCAGGATCAAGCGTAACAGATCCTAGTCCAGACTGACCCCATCTGGTGAACCTTTGTCCCCTGAGATCAGGGCTTCGTCCTTAGTCAACTACGTGAACGTAGTCTCCCTTGTCCTTAGCCGAGTTCACGTTTGACCCTTTGGGATCAAGCATAACAGTGGGTGTACTAATAATTCACTGTTTTGCCTATCCTCAGCAACTGATTCTACTGTGCAACTCAAGATTGCACCACTGGAATGTTCAAACATCACATTCCACTCAATAGTGACACAGTTCCCATCATGATAGTAAACTCAGTGAGTGGTGCTCTCTGGGTCAAAGCCTACCCAGTATCCCTTGCATGCCCAAGTGTCAAGCTTTGATCTGCTCACATCATGTACCCACACATGGCAACCCCACTCAGGTAAGTCACTCAGATCTGGCTTGCACTTATACATAACTTCATGTGGTATCATGCCATTGAATGCAACAATCCTGGTGCTATTTTTGATTCACATGCAGTGTGCTAATACCTCACCCCACAGATTTTTCAGGAGGCCAGTAACATGCAACATGGTACACACATGCTCAACAAGGGTTCAGCTAAGATGTTCAGTGACATTATTGGACTGTGGGTGATCATGCATGGTAAGCTTTTGCTTAGTTCCTTTTGCTGTGAGATGCCATTTAAACTTGTCACCCAGGTATTCACCATCACAGTCTGAGTGCAAACACTTAATCTGAGCACCAAATTGCATGTCCAACCAAGCCTCAAACTGATGATAAGCAGTGAAAGTGTCAGATTTTGCACAAAGGAAGTAAACCTGGGAGTAGTGGGAGTGGTTGTCTATGAACAATATGTAGTACAATTTATATTCAGCAGCAGCAACAGGTGATGGGCCCTACATGTCACTGTGAATCTCATCACTGATGGCACTATGTTGTTGTGGTTTGCAAGTTTTCCCAATAGGTTTGTGAATTGCCTTTCCATATTCACAGAACTTATGCTGATCCATCATGTCATGTAGTGGATTGGGGTTAATTCCAACAAGAAGACCTTTGGAATCATGTCATGGATGGATAAAGGAGTGATGTGACACGATTGCTAGTGCAGTGTCTCCATGGTCATGATGTCACCTTCTCTGGCAACTTTGGCAACCAGTGAGTTTGGATGTTGCACCTGATACAGACCATTGATGAGAGGGACCTCCCCAAGCAGCTTCTTCATTTGACTAAAGATTCAACACATGCTATCACAGAAAATTGCAACATAGCCTGCAGCAGCAAGTCTCATGATGGAAATAAGAGTAGCACTCATGCTGGGTGCATAAAGCACATCTTTGAGAAATATGCAAGTGAATGAGCTTCCATTCAGCAGATGTACATAAAGATCTACCTTTCTAATGGCATTAAAGGTGCATTTGTCAGCCACTTTGATAGGGTAAGGAGGTATCTCAACATAATTCAACAGGTGCTGGTAAGGTGAAGAGTAGCACCACTATCATATAGCTTCACAGTCAACATATCAGATATAGCAATGGAAGCCAGCAGCTCCATGTCAAGAGGCAGCCCACTAGCAGAGGCAAGCCATACAGCATCAGGCTCAGACTTTACATTGGCTAAGTTAGCCTTTCCTTTGGTGTTTAATGACTGACAATCTTTCAACCCAGATAACTTGTCTTTCTTGTCACAAGGTTTCCAACCTTTGGGTGCTTTGCCTTCATAACCATCACCTTTCTCATAGCACTGATCCTTGTAATGACTGGTCCAGCCACAGTTGAAGCAGGTATCACTGAAGGTGTATTACTTGTCAGGAATAAGGGTTAACAGGTTGGCAGAGAGAGTCTTGCCAGTGATTTGCATGTTTGACAACACAAAAGAGAGGATGAAATTATAGGATGGGGGCAAGGAGGTGAAAATTAGGTTAAACATTTTGACATCAGAGAGTAATATGCCCATCAAGACAAGTTCATTGTGTATAGCCATAATCTTTTCTAAATGTGCATGGGCATCACCACCATCTTTCAGCTTTAATTTGTTGAGTCAATGTCTCAACTCAATGCTGACAACAGCTGATTGATTTTTGAATAGATTCTTGAGCATATCAAAACACTTTTAGGTGGTTAAATTTCCCTGAATTTGAAGGAACAAAGAGTTTGGCAAGACAACAGCAATCTGCTGTTGAATGAGGGCATCCTTTTCATTTCAATTAATGAGTGCCTGTTCATACTCAGTAACAGCAAGCATCTTGTCAGCAGTAGTTGGTGACCATTCTTGTGACTAAGCAGCAACTGGATCTGTGAGTGGTGTTGTGGTTCCAGTAATGTGGCCAAGCAGGCCTCTCATAGTCAAAGACCATTCATGTCTTCTCTTCCATAGGAACCATTCTTTCCCAGAAGCATTAAGCTTTGGGACCTTCATAAATTCATTACTGATTTTAGAGGAATGTGCCATAATGAATTCAAGGGTGTATGGATATCTGAGTGGTGAGGTCAATGAGCAGGGCTTATAACCTGTAAGAATATCCTCAGTGACTGTCAGAGTTAACTAGATCATATTAGTAGTTACTTATAAGAATATCTAGGTAGCAGTCAGAGAACTGTGTACAGTACAAAGAAAGTGGCTCACCCTCAGTGACTGTCAAAGTCAACTGAGATATATGAAGTGAAGTCTGAAAGATAAAGGTACAATTATATAAGTGAAGTGTGCAGCACACACTAATAACAACAACATAACCTCTACCCAGTACTCCCTTCATGTGCTCCCATCAGAGTTAGCAGCAGAGTGAAGCACACACTGACACTGTGTGCTTTTTGAAACAGAGTTCCTGTTCAATGATTACTCCTAGGAATTTGTAGGACTTGGATGGGCAGATTTCATAGGAGTTGATTATGATATAGGGACAAATTAGTGAAGCACTGGTCCATTTGGCCCTGGGGGGGTTGGTCACAGCAGTAGTGGCAATAGGGTATTGCTGTTTGTGTTGTGTGATGCCTAAGAGTGCCATTTTGTCTAGTTTGAATTTGCAATGGTGGAACTTGCTCCACTCAATTGCTCCACTGGGTCCATTCATCATTGCTTTGAGTTTTGCATAGGTGTTCTCCCAAGAGGTACCCCTTGCTAGAAGGGCCATGTTGTCAATGAATGTCTCAACCATTGGAGTCGCCTTGTATGAGGGCAGAGTTATAGAAAAGAAAGGCAATTGGAGAAATGGGGCACCCCTGGTCAAGACCTGTTGGGATATTGAATAGTGTGGACCTGAAAACATCAAAACTTAGTGTGATAGTTTGGTTTTCCAGTTGCTGCTGGTACTATTCAATATATTCAAGTGGTATTCCTTTGTTGTGCATGTTGTGGAGCAGTTGGGGGATCACTACACTTGGAAATACTGCTTTGACATTGAGAAATAGTGTTACTGGGTATTTCTCCATTGGATGTGGCCACATATCATAGCAGAATTTCATAAGAAGTTGGAGTGAGTGCATTGTGGTCCTTCCTGGGCAGTCTCTGAAGTAGGTGGGTGGGAGAAAGGAATGGGCTTTGGCTATATAGGCCAGATAGTCAGCAATGCATGCTAAAAGGATTTTGGCCATGGTGTTGAGAAGTGCAATTGGTCTGTAGGCCTTCAGTGCTATGTAATCTGGGTATCTGGGTTCAGAATAGTGCCTGAGACTGAATGATGTCCTGAATATAGGGCCTAGATATGATGTCAGCAAAGAATGGCAGTTTTTGAAAATGCTGTTCCCTATTCCATTTGGGCCTATGGCTTTGAAGGGGGAAATCTTATTGATCATTCTGTTGATTTGTTCATTAGTTATGTTTGTAAATAAGCAAACTGGAGGGGGGTAGACCATATTCTCATTTGAGGCAATGCCTTTGAAAAGTGGTTTGAAGAAAGTTTTGTAGAGAATATCACTTTTTGCTTGGTTAGGCTGTTTGTTTGGTAAGGCCTCTATAGTGGCTGGGCATAAGTAATACATATTGGTCCAAGAGCTTGCTTGTGAATGGCAGAAGGGGCTCAGTAAGTAATCAGGGAATGATTAGCAACTATATGAGTAAGCCAGCAAATAGCAGAAGGAGCTCAATGAGTAATCAGAAATTTGGGTGATTTGATATGAGAGGCTTAGATATGAAGAGTAAACCCATATGACAAAGTCAGGGGAGATGGTGTGGCATAAGATGGCAACAGATACCACCAGGCATAGGCATGGGTTATAAGTCCAATGTGAGAGGAGCAGGCAGGGCTGAGAATGTAGTGAAATACAGGTAAGTGACAGATAGCACAAGGCACTTGCTGAGTAAGCAAGGGATGATAGTTCCAATATGAGAGCATTAGGCATAGAATACAGGTTTTAATGGCAAATCAGGAGAAACAAGAGGACACAAAGAAAAAAATAGGGCAAATCATAACAAGCCCTACTTCATGCTCTATGCACAAGTAATAAAATATGGGTTCTTTATATGTCTTTATACCAAAAACCCAGATCAGCCTAGATACCCTCATCTTGCATATTTTCAAATCAGATGAAGGGTTAGAATATTGGCAGTTCTGTGTGTTTTTATGCTTAACCACTTGGAGATTGTGTCTACATATTCAAGCAAAAAAATGTTACCTGGAATAATTCCAAAAGGAGACTATAGCTTTTTGTGGTCTGGCTCTCTGCAAAATGTTCAGGAAAGCATGAACTTGTTGCCCCTACTCTCTCTGTATTTGATTTACATTAATGATGCTCAAAGTTCTCATGGCACTCTGAGCTAAGTACAGAAATATGTGCAAATATTTTCACCTATGACCAAATTTAGGTAGAGCTGAAGAGCATGCCTGTCATCTGAAAATGCCTTTGAAAGTTTGCTTTATTGCAAGTCCATTTAAGATCTTCTATGGCTGTCCTCCCTCTAAACCATAGCAAGTTGAAAGACAAAAGAAAGACTACTGTTCTTTCTCAAGATGGAGGAGGTAAGGAGGGAGGAGGCCAATCAGCAGGTCTTCAAGTAGGTCTTTTATGCTTGTCTGCCCAGCAGGTATCTATATGTTCTCAAGATGCAAACACACTCTCTATCTGTTACGCTTGATCCCGAAGAGTCAAATGTGGACTTGGCAATGGACGAGGGAGACTGCGTTCACGCAGTCGACTGAGGACGGAGCCCTGATCACAGGGGACGAAGGTTCACCACACAGGGTTGATCTGGACTGGATTTCACCAGACGGAGTCAGTCTGAACTAGGATCAAGGTAAAGAGCAAAGTGCTCAGTCAAGTGTTGAGTGAAGACACGCAGAGGATCAAGAGAACAAATATATAGGCCAAGTAGGTCTAAGCTGGAGACAAGAGTACCTATGAGGCGGGTTTATATAGTACAATGGTTGAACATAAAAGGCAAGAGAGAAATCATATGATAAGTAAAGGGTGAGTCAGATGACCAATGGTATAAGGAACTCGGTAAGTAATCATAAGGAACTACGAGTCCGATATGAGAGAATTGGATGAGGGGGTCATGTCCAATGAGTAACGATACGAGAGGATCGGAACGTGAGGCAAAGAAGAGGTGGAGATGAGAAAGAAGAAAAGAGAATCGAATGAGGAGGTCATGTCCAATGAGTAACGATATGAGAGGATCGGAACGTGAGGCAAAGAAGAGGCGGAGATAAGAAAGGAGAAAAGAGAAAACGTAACACCATCTCAGTACAGTGAGAGAAATACCCTTATCTTACAAATTAGCTTATCAGGTAGTTTATTAGCCATGCCTCAGGTTATGTGATTGTTTCCAATGATAATGTTTCTGTGGAAAGTACCTCAGCTGGAAGCAAAGTGTTTAGACACACTAAGAAGAAGAAATATTGCTGCAATAATTGTATACCATCTCTTTGCAGATGATCTGGTATATAATAATTTATTTACATCAAACATCAGCACTGATAATTTCATGAATACTGTCATTTCCTGCATTAAAACATATATCTTTTCTTTGCCTGCTTGATTTTTTCCTGAATGGATCTAATGATCACACATTGTATAGTAACTTTCTTGGTAGGTTTCTGATTTTTCTCTTTATGTTCCATATCCCATCCCCAATCACCTTTATTTCACATCAGGTCTACCAAAGGAAAGTCAACACAACAGATGATTGCTGACATCAAGGATCAAGTTTCAGAGTTGGATAAGCATGATCAGAATTGTTTGATATATGTTAATAAGTAATATAGCATAAAGGTCCAGACAGTCCTTTGTGACAAGGAAATTGCTTATTTTCAGATAGAGAAGAATGCTGAGCATGCAGAGGCCAAGTATATCTACTAGCATCTAGCATCAACTTGAGCAGAAGAAGGTAGATCTGGAGCTTTGTCAAGCAGATGCACTTCTGCTTGACAAGGAGAAGGATATTCTTACTCTGAAGCTTCAGTTGGCTGAACTTGAGACTGCTAATCAATCTACTTCTTAGCAGCATCCCTTACAGCAGTAACTAACTTGTTGTTTGTCATCTAGAATTGCTTGTTATCTGTTGTTTATCTCATATAGACTTTCCTGGCATATGTTCTTTTTTTTCAATGTGTTGTTTATGATCAAAATTATTGTATTTCTTCACAGTGAATAAATTGTAGCAATCAAAAATGATCTAGAATAGAAGACAATGCTTTTTAACCCCTAAAGTTTGACAGGATTGATTATCAAGGGGGAAGTTGTTACCATCTACATTTACAAACTCTACTCCCTCTCATAGTGCCCATCCTATTTTTGACTTATCTAGGGTCCCATTTAGCATTCTTTCTTTCTCAAACTGCATGATCATGTTGTGCAAGATTAGGCAGCACTCAATTCAGTAAACAGCAAACCCCAAGTCATTTTCTGACTGCATATAAAGCAAAGAGACTGAAACTGACCTTTTAAGGTGGCAAATGTATGTTTCACTCAGATATGATCTGTTTCTAGCTAGTTAGCATAGTGAAACCAGAGCCAAAAAAAGGTATGTGCTTTTGAAATGTATTAATTGTATATATTTGCCAGCATATTAACCCCCAGCTATGGAGCTTCTTAGATGATGAAATGCATCACCTTTGGACTGGGTAAGCCAAGTCTGCCCATGTCTAGTGGCCTGGTGGCAGTAATATTTCATATTTCAGTGAGAGCCATGTGACTTGAAATGCAAAAGTGTCATGCACACTATGTGAGTGCTGCCTTCTCTCATGTGTCCAATACCATCTCTTTGGCACATTATTTGGGTGTTACATCTACCATCAAAACAATTAGACATCAGGAAATCAATGGCAGTTTGCTCAACCATTACATATCTTTATCTAGTCTGTAAACAGCACAATCCAAATCAGTATAATACACACTCTGACCAACTTATATATCCAATGGAAGGGTTGTTGAGTGTTGTCCATATCCATAATGCTGCTACCTATGATACTTCAACAGCAAATAGGTGCCTTTGAACATAAATATCATACATATGGATGGATGATGACATGCACAATGCAGACAGGTATGACCCAGAGCTATCATCCCTATGTCTCATTCAATTCCCTCACAGATGGTTGCTTCTGGCCACAAACACCATGTATACAGACTTATCACTGATATGTGCAATGCAGACAGGTATGGCCCAGAACTGTTAACCCTATATCTCATTGAACTCCTTTACAGACAGGTATTTCTGGGCACAAATATCACATGTACAGAGTAGCTGATGTGTGTAACACAGACAGGTATGCTCCATAACTGCCATTTCCATGTTTCATTGCAATCCCTTGTAGACAGTCACTTCTGGCCACAAACACCACACATACAGAGTTGTTAATATGTGTAACACAGACATGTATGCTGCTTGGCTGTCATCCCTGTGTCCAATTGAATTCCCTCACAGACAAGCACTTTTGGAAAAAACTGCCATATATATAGTGTCACCAATCCATGCAGTGCAGAAATGCATATCCCATGACTGCCATTCCTACATCCTATTGGAATACCTCATAGGCAGGTATTTCTGGGCACAAATACCATATATCCAGAATTGTTAATGAGCATGACATGGATAGATATGCTCTATCTCTGTCATTCCTATTTCCCATTAAATTCTATCACAGGCTGGTATTTCCAGCCATAAACACCATGTATCCAGAGTTGCTAATATGTCTCACACAGACTAGTATGCCCCACAGCTGTTATTCCTAGGTCCCATTGAAATTTCTCACAGACAGATGCTCCCAGAAACAACCACCATGCATACAAAGCTGCTGATATGTGCAATATGCACATGTATGTCACACTCTGTTGTCCCTATGACCTATCAGGCTTTCTCACAGGTAGGTGCTTCTGGGCACATATACATACTGTGCATACAAAGTTGCCAATGTGCATAAGACACTCAGGTATGCCTCACCCCTGTTATCCCTATGTCCTGTTGAAATCTCTCACAGACAGGCACCCCTGGAAATAATTGCCATGCATACAAAGTTGCCAATACATGTAACACAGACACATATACTACACTCTGTCATTCTTATGACCTATTGAACTTCCTTGCAGGTTGGCATTTCCAGGCACATATACTGCATGTACAGAGTTGCCAATGTGCATAAGTCCCTCAGGTATGCCCCACTATTGTCATCCCTATATTTCATTAAAACCTCTCACAGACAGTTGCTTCTGGCCAAGAATATCATGCAGACTGAGTTGTCAATACAGAGTCATAATATAGCATAGCATCATTTTCAGCCATTGTCTTCCCTCAAACCTGTACTCATTATCACATTAAATTAGAACATATCTGGGAAATACATTAATATCTATCAATAAAGAACAGTAGCTTATGCTGCCCCCTTTTCTTGTTCTCTATTCTCAGCACATTTCTGACAGATCTGTGCCAAGGCACTATCCTTCAATAGAATCTGTTCAATATCAGCATAAAGTGGCAAGACTTGCCTATTTGCTTTCATCAGCATGATTCAGGATGCAATCAGGGCATCATACTAGTTTCACCAGATGAGCAACTGGTCTACTTCCTCTTTCTCTTCAGAATCATATAGCAACTCCAGTATACTGTTGTAGAAACACTCAGAATCTGTAATAAGGTCAGTGCAAGAGAAGACTTGGGCAGATGTGAGCACAAAATGCATCTGCAATTGCAGAGGTGATCAAAGTGTGTTCCAAATTACCCAAGAACTCCAACTTGCCTGAGTTGCAACATGTGATTGATAGCTTTGTGACTGACCACATACCATGGATATGTGCATTTCCAGACTGTGTTGCCTTTAGCTCCTGATCAATAGAACTAGGGGAAGTAAAAATATGCTTGAATACCTGGCACATATCAAGTACTATTTATTTGGAGGGGATTGAATACTCACAGAGACCACTGCACTCACTCTCATACCATAATCTTTCTTAATAACCACCTTGACTCACTCCACCACAATGCCATGAGCACCAGGATCAATGAAATTATTCTACTGGGCAACTTCAATTGACACCACCCACTCTGGAATGACCTGAGCAACACCCACCTATTCACCTCCACTAACCTTAATGCTACAGTACTGCTAATTGACCTACTAGTCACCTACAGACTCAAACAGATCCTGCTGCCCAGCAACCCCACCCTTGAGATATCAAATATAAAAAATCTCACCTGCTTCAACAACATCTTCTGCACCGACCACCTGGGAAAGTGTCAAGTCCGGTTCCTCCGGACTCAAGTCCGAACGGAGTTCCGAGGATTAGTGCACGAAGTTCATAGGAGGAATGAATGGAGTTCGGAGCGGCAAGGGGGTACCTAGGA
This sequence comes from Pulveroboletus aff. ridleyi, assembly GCA_038094035.1. Taxonomy (NCBI): domain Eukaryota; kingdom Fungi; phylum Basidiomycota; class Agaricomycetes; order Boletales; family Boletaceae; genus Pulveroboletus; species Pulveroboletus aff. ridleyi. The sequence continues at coordinate 26,372 of JBBPTJ010000070.1, forward strand.
GGACATTGGCACAGGACGTATGTGTCACGCCCTTGCCTAGGCTCTGTCCTCGTATTTCATAGGAGAGAGGAAGAGAGAGGAGAGAGAAGAGAGAAGAGAGAGAAGGGGGTCGGACGAGAGACAGGAGGTGACTGGTTTGATATTCGTACTGGGGTACAGAAATGGAGTACAGGAAGCTTATATACTAAAGTCCGGTCTGGAGTTCAGAAGGGGGAATGGAGGATCGTATGGTAAGGTACGTCGGGTAAGAGGGAAGCATATGGAGACGGGAGGCATACATAGTGAAAGCATATGGCGTGGCGAAGGGTCTAAGGGGTGATACTAAGGGTTGTAACTAAAGAATGGAGGGACGAAGGTGTAAAGGGAATACTAAATAAGGAAAGCGAGGAAGTCCGATACTCGGAGAACAGAGTCCGGTATTGTTAGAACCGGGGTCTCTGGGAGGTAACTCCGGGACTCCGGAGTTCGAGCAGGACTTGGCTTCACCGTATGTGGTGCGCCCTTGTCACAACTCCGGGTGGTGTCCTGTAATTTCGGAACGGCGGA
>JBBPTJ010000072.1:0-26757 GCA_038094035.1 Pulveroboletus aff. ridleyi
TAGTTCCCAGGGTTATGTAATTTACATAATAAGACAAGGTTTAAACTCAGAATACATCAGAACATTATGTTATTTACTAAAAATTGGCTAATAACATTATGCTCAAATAAGTGTCCCAATGACATGTCATTTTGAAATCATTATATCTCGATGCCATGGCAACCAAATCACATGACTAAGGGCCCATCGTCTGGGTAGGAGTTAGGGCTACTAATGACCCTGCAAGGGTCAGAGCTAATCTATTTTAGTTCTCTTGCAAATATCAAATCTTTCCAAAATGGCCCAACATTGGGACACTTATTTGAGCCACTGTATCTAATCACTGCGATGCAGCAATCTTTGCATGCATAGTAGTCACCTTCTACTCCATATCCAGATTAGGCAAATTCACAGTCCCATTGATAGAGAAATTCACAATGAACCCAAACTGCTACATATGCCATAAACACATTTCCCTGACTGAGAACCAAAAATCCCCGCATGTAATATCATTCCATCTACTGACCACCAAATGTGTGATGGAGGGCAAAACTACACAGTGTGTAACACTGAACCACCTCACGGACCCACTCACATGGTTAAAAAATCACATCAAACTAAATGAGCCAGGCCTGGAAGATCACCTGTTTGCATGGAGGCATCCCAAAGGCCACCATCCACTCACCAAACCAGAAGTGACACACCACATCCACAACATCATGAAACAACACGATCTCCAAGATCTAAAAGGACACAGCCTTTGCATTGGAGGAACCTTACACTACCTCCTGCTAGGCACCCCGTTTGACATAGTAAAGACAATGGGAAGATGGTTGGGAGAATCATTCACATGATATCTGAGGGAACACATGCTGATCTTTGCACCATATCTACATAAACGTCCAGAGATCATCGAGAGGCTAACAGCCTATGCAATGCCACCAATAAGATAGGTACACCAAACACCACACCTGCTCCTTCTACAGGGGAGCTCACAAACGTGTGTCGCAGGCTCCTTCATTGAGGGATCGCAGATCGTTCCCCTCCCCTAAGGCAGCAGACTTTGGGCTGGAAAACCCTCTGGGTTTTCACCCACCCCCATAGCACATTCCCTCTCACAACAGTAGATAATTAGCACTCTCTCTAATATCTCACTCATTACATACAGTCTCCATCTTTACATATGGACATGTCAGCGATTGAATGCATCGAGCAGCAATCTCTTCCTGATGAAGCTCACACCTACTAAGCCAATATCTTCAAAACAGAAGCAAGGGCAAAAGCATCTGAAGCTTTAAAAGGAAGCAACTAGTCGACAGTAGGGTGTCACCTAGCAAGCTGGACAAAATAAACAAAAAAAGAAGAAAATTAGAAAATATCAAAAAAATAGTTACTATGCACTTGGACCCCTTGATTAGGGACAATAGTGACACTTCTGTATGATCTGGTTTTGAGCTGATGGATTTGACATTATGTACATTACCAGTAGTAAGTCCCCAGGAGTCCCTCTGTCATGCTGGTATGAGAGTAGTAGGCATAGATAACTCATTGACCATGCTCAAGGGAGAAATCACTGTAACTGGCACTGAGCCTGTAGCTGAACTCTCAGAGTGCACCAAGGAGGACTTCCCAATCTGTATGATCAGCCAGGTGCTAAATAACTTAATAGATTTTGATACATCTGTAGGGAGGTCTCTTCAGAGCTCAGCGCCAGATGAAAAATATAGTGTGCTTAATTCCCTTTTTAAGAATCCTCTGGCTAACCTTAACCTTAATAAATCCCTACACAAGAAATTATCAGTGGAGGAGAGTTCATGGTGGACATTGCTATTCTCTTCTCCTCAGGTAACACAAAAAAAAATGATACTATTAAAGCACTCATTGATAGCAGCACAGTTAACACCTTCATTGACTGCAAATGGTGCACCAAAAACAAGATCAACATGATTCCCCTGGTGCAACAAATCTAGGTATTTAATGCCAACAGTATCCCAAGATCACTACAAAAAAATTAACACTTTTGTTATCAAGCTGGGCTTGTTATGCTTGATCCTGAGGGGTCAAGCGTGAACTTGGCGAAGGTCCTAAGTACTGAGACAAGGGGGTACCTTGCAGACGGCAAGGTCAAGAGTTCATCCTGGGAGTGCCAGACAATAGACTTCCCAGTGATGCAGGTGAGCTGAGAACTATCCCTTGCAATCAGGATGGGATGCAGGCAGGAGCTAAAGCACTCACTCAAGTGTAGAGTGAAGACACACGAAAAGGGGTTAGGATTAGGTAAACCAAGTAGGTCTAAGCTGCCAGACATAGGTACTACTTGGGAGTTTATATACGAGAATGAAGAGGTGCTGAGTAATTGTATAGAAACTAGAAGAATACAAAAGAACAATGGCTGACTGATCATTGAGTCAGCAAGCCAATAGCAGAAAGAACTTAATGAGTAAGCAGAGAACATTCTAGAAAGAAAGAGAGAGAACAAGCACATAATGGGAAGGGTTATGAGCCTAGCATAATAAGAACTAAGTAAGGAGAGATAAGTCCAGCAGCAGAAGAAAAGAAACAAGATATGTGCATAAATTGTAACATTACCCCCAGTTTAGGGTGTTGAGTCCATAATGAATACTAGAAATCACCATATGAGGGCCCTGGAAAATCTGTGATATTACTCCATCCAACTTCATCAATGACATCGTCAAGATTCGCAGACATGGGAGAGGGTGCCCAAGGTGCAGGAACTGGGACTGGTCATGATGGATGTCTGTGGTGGCGGGCATAGTGGTGCAAGGGAGGTATGGGGGCGTGAAATGATGGCGATGATGGGGAGCAGTGGGAACAAGTGGAGGAGGCAGAAGACAAAAACGAAGACGATGGGGGCAACTGATGGGAATGGAGGGAAGGACATTCTGGACAGAGGTACTGGGGGTGATGAGGTTTTCTGACCTTGCATGTGGGGCAGATATAGTATATGCACTCAGCCCTCCAATGCCTGAGGCAGTGGCAGTAGTGGCAGATCTTATTGTAGAGCAGATGGTTCTTGGGGAGAGGAAAAAGCTTGTCCTTCCAGAATTCAAATTCTTCCCAAGGGTTTCGTCCATTGGAGCTAGTAACAACTGCATCATCAGGGTCCATGTGTCCTCATGGGATGAATGGAATGTATTCCCCCTGCTCTTCCTTTCGAGCACATAGGGAGGCATAGGCAACGTCTGCTATATATCCATCTAGTTCCTTTAGCCAATCTCCAAGTCCAGTTGGTAGGCAAGGCCTCCCAAGGCAGCCATACCCAGGTCATGAGTGAAGAATAACACAGTTTGTTGCATGACGAACTCAGGTAGACAAAGGCCCTCTGCAACTGCAGAAATGTGAGCTAACTGACGATAGGCTTGGGTGAGGAATAGGAGGGGGGACCCAGGTTGGAGGAACTGATCAATGGGTAAGGCAAGGCGAGAGTTGGTGAGATGGACATGAAGGGTGCACTGGTATTCCTCGTTGGGGTATTCTTCTTGAAAGCGGTGAGTGTGGAATAGGAGGTCTGGTTTGGGGCAATACGTCTAGTAGGGTCTCCCCAACTGAAGGAGATGAGATGGTCTCCATGGGTGGGGTGAGTGGGTTTGGGATGAGGGGTATCAATGTGGAGAGGCAACACAGGCAGGGTGGTGAAATAGGACCCACTGGAGGACATTGAGTCTGGTGGGGATGATGGGGTTATCGACAATTCGGTGGAAAGACTGCTGGTAAAGGTGTCAACAGCAGCATGAGGTGGAGGAAATACTGGAGCAGGAGACTCAGCACCCTTAGAAGAGGGCAGAGGTGATGCCATCCACTGATTGTCAGCTGAAGGACTCTGGCTAAGTCATTGAGTGACAGTTCCCTGAGGGACGAGGGGGGATGTGGCATGGGGATGGGAGAAAGCGAGGTTGAGAGTCATAACATGAATGGTTTTAGTGGAAATGAGGGTATGAGACTGGGGAAAAACCTTGGGGTGAAGGTGTTTATAAGCATTGAGGACAGCCTTGGCATTAGTCAGATCTGATTTGGCTTGCCAAGAGTCTTTGTCAGCTATATAACCCTTCCACCTAATCAGGAATTGCCAATGGGTCAGGGTTCCTCTGTGGTGTAAGAACTTTTCAATTTCATACTTCTCTTCTCCTTCTATTAATTCTGGGGGCAGAGCTGGGTAATTTGGGCTGTGAATGTCATTTTTGCAATGGGGTGATAAGAGGGAGGCATGGAATATGGGGTGGATCTTCCATGTTTTAGGGAGGCAGAGGCAGTAGGAGATAGGGGATAAGACTTCAGTGATTATGAAGGGGCCTTCTTGTTTAGGCACAAATTTAAGGGAGGTGAGGGAACATTTCAGGTTTCATGCTTCTAACCAGACCTTATTTCCTCGTTTCCAGGGGGTGAATCCATGTGTATTATATGATTTCATGACTTGGCATGTGAGTTCATGGGATGCCAGGGCCTCATCACAGAAGCGGGAGAGCATATCTAGTCTGGTTTTGACAGCAGGTAATGGGGTTTCTGCAATAATCATGGGTAGTGGTTTGGGTTCATATCCCATCATAAGGAAGAATGGGAATTGGTTGGTTACAGAGTGGGGGTGGTGATTGTGTGTGAATTCTGTCATTGGGATATGTTCGGCCCATTCATGTTTTGGTGGCAGAATAGATGGAGATAGGTTTCAACTTCCTGGTTAACTCATTCAGTTTTGCCATCAGTCTGCAAGTGGTAGGCAGTGGAAAGGGCAAGCTGGTATCCAACGAGTTTTGCTAGGGATTTGGTGAATTCTGAGTCAAATTATGGGCCACAATCGGAGATGATTTTATTGTAGAGTCCAAACCATGTGTAGACTTTGTGGAAAAGAGGTGGGCGATGCCTTCAGCAGTGACAGTTTTTCTTGTGGAACATAGAATCACCCCCTTTGTAAGCCCATGGTTGACCATGACCAAAAGACTGTCGAAACTGGTGGACTCAGAAAGGTCAGTGATAAGATCACAGGAGATCTGCTAGAAGGGGCAGGTGCAGGAGAAGGCAATGGGAGTGAGGGGGACGATGGTTGGATGGGTGTTGGCCTTCATCTGTTGGCAGGGACTGCAGCCTTCAATAAAACGGCATATGAAGGAGGTGAGCCTAGGCCACCAGTAATCACAGGAGATGAGTTGGCAGGTCTTAAAGTAGCCTGGATGGCCCATGAAGGGGTGGTTATGGGCCCAGGAGACAATCTCGTGGTGGAGGTCATCAGGGATGTAGACGTGGCCCTGGAAGGTGAGGATACCAGTGTCATAGGACCAATCAGACAAGCAGGAGTGGAATTTAGAGGCAACTGAACCCTTGAGGGTGTAGAGGGCGTCAGTGATGACAGGATTGGAAGGGGAGGAGGCAGTGACTTTGGAGGCAAGGTCAGTATTAATGATTTTGACAAAGAGGTCATTGGGGAGAAGAACAATGTTCTCATTGTCCACATTGTCAGAGGATATGAAGTCTGGGCAGTGAGACAGGGCATTGGGGGCGGAGAGGGCAGAGCCAGAGAAGTGGGTGAATTTCAAGTCAAAGTCTGCAAGGTCTAAAAGCCAATGGGCCTGGCAGTGGTTCAGCTTGTGGGGTTCATGGAAATAAGTGAGGTTCTTGTGGTCAGTCAGAACCAAAATCACAAAGGGAAAGCCATGGAGGTGGTATCACCATGCCTTGAGGGCACTATGGTACCTTTTGCCAAATCCTTTGTTAACATGCTACCCTTTCTTTCCTTTCATCCTCACTATCTCTTTGTCTCTCTGTATCCTTTCACCCTTTTTGTGTCTGTTAGTGGCACAATAGATATATAGTTGCCCACTTTTCAGCCTTGATACCTCAGTCTGATTACCCATGCATCAACTGAGGTAAGTACCATATCTGCTATGTTATGATCACCATGTTTATAATGTTCCTAGCCTTCATTACTCACAGGTAATACTAAAGTCTGATTGCCTGTGCATCGACTGAGCCTTTGTTACTCGCAGCTCCATCTTCTGTACCACCTCGCTTGTAACTCTTATAGGTTATAAGCCCCAGCTTCCTTGAATAAAGAAACAACTAGCTCTAGTGACGACTATGATGATGATTCCACTCACCACAGATACCCTCCTGAACAATATACCCAAGTTGGACATTAAAGGAATCAACTGGGCCATCTTCATTTTCCATTTCCAGGTGGCCATCGAAGCAAAAGAAATGGGGGGCCATTTTGATGGCATAGCCACAATGCTGATGAGCCAGACCCCTCCAACAACTGATAAGAAAATGGAGCTCAATAAGTGGAGGAAAAATGAGGGAATCTCTAAACACTTGCTTACCCAGTGGATCCCAGACTCAACTGCACTTAAGGTATGCAAGCTCACCACCGTCAAGCACATGTGAAAGGAGATTATGCAAGAATACATAGAAAAAGGCACATATGTGCAAACAGAGCTATGTTTCTAGTTTCTCGACTCAAAATTGCCAAAAGGTGGTGATGTTTGCCAATTTCTTGATGACCTCAAGACAAAGCAAGAAGAATTAGTGTCTGTTGGAGTAGATGTCGATGAGAAGGATTACCATTCGATGATCATATGCTTGCTGCCCAATTCTCTTGCAAATTTCATATCTGCTCAGTTTGTAGCTACATGATTATACACTTCATTGAAGACCATTGACCCTGACATGCTGATCTCTCTCATCAGCGAGGAATCTGATTGGTACAAAGCCAAAGCAACTCACCAGCATGATGCCAAGGATTGTGATGAAGCAATGGCTGTCAGCGCACCATCACGACCCCATGGACATGGACATGGATGTGAAGGAAATACCCATCATGGTGATAGGGCAAAATGGCTGTGCTGGACATGTGGGTCAGATAAGCATCTGGCCACAAAGTTACCAGAAGGGGATAGAAAGGACGTCACATACCACACTGGTAGTGCCCATGTGGCAGCACTTGACGATAGCAATGATAACAGTGTTTTCAGTGTCATTAGTGATGATGAATCCCCACCCGATTCTGACAGTGACAGTGACAGCAGCTCCCTGCCCAATTTAGACATGAACAGCAGTAGCAACTCCCTGCCTGATTTGGAGACAGACAGTGACAATGACTCTTTACCCAAACACCTGGCTGTAGAGCAGCATGATTACGTCCTTCATACTGATAGTGAGGATAATGACAAGGACTGGTTTTCCAATGTGGGTGATGACAGCCCATGGGGCTGCAGATGGGATGAAGATGATGATTCAGGGAGTGACAGCGATCTGGCCACTCTGGCTGGAGAACTGTCATCGCCCAGCAGTCAAGTAGAGCTCTATGATTCAGGGACTATGCGGTATCTCACCCCAGATTGTGACCATATGACAGATCTTAAATCCATCCCTCCAAAGTCTTTCACAGCAGCTAATCAGCAAAAATTCACTGCCACTGGGGTTGGGAACCTAGTTATCGATATACCAAATGGATTAACTACATCACCATTGCATCTTACTGAAGTCCTCTACTCACCCGAAATAGGATATATGCTCATGTCAATTGGACAGCTCAACGAGATGGGCCTGTCCACCACATTCGCAAGTGGTTACTGCACCATTTGTAATGCAGGCAGAGACACCATTGGCCATATTCCCTGTTCTGCAAAGGGGTTGTACCATGTGGTACATAATGATGATCATGCTGCTGTTGCTGATGAATGTGTGACCATCATGGAGCTTCATCAACAACTCAGTCACATCACCCCAGCAGCTGCCCAACGATTGGCTGAATGAGGTTTGGTCAGCAGTCTCAAATATGATTTAATAACGGATGAGAGTACCTTCTGTGAATCCTGCATATATGGTAAGGCCACCAGGGCACCCATCACTAAGACTCGTGAAGGTCCCTGTGCCTCTGCACCAGGCAACATGATCTTCACTGATGTTTGGGGCCCTGTGCTGGTAGCTACTCTTGGTGGTCAGCGATACTATGTTTCCTTCATGGATGACCATACATGGCTCACCCATCTGTACATTCTGCATCAGAAATCTGACACCTTTACCTCATATCATGCCTTCAAGGTGTGGCTTGATCACCAGATGTCCACTCATGTCAAACTCCTGCATTCAGACTGTGAAGATGAATACCTGGGGAAAGATTTTGTTTTGTACCTTTGTTAGCAAGGGACCACTCAGCGACTCACTGCTCATGACACCCTACAGCATAATGGGGTTGCTGAACGTCTCAACCAGACTGTTTTGGAACACGTCCGAGCCTTGTTGCACACTAGTGGCTTACCCAAGTTCCTGTGAGGAGAGGCCACTTGTTATGTGGTATGATTAAAGAATAGAACTCCTATCAAGGCCCTAGATGGGGTTTCCCCTTATGAAGTTGCCATGGGGCATGCCCCTGATCTCCATCATGTTTGCAAATGGGGGACTGTCATTCACGTTCACACTGGGCAAGAATCGAAGCTTGGTGGTTGAGTTGACACTGGTCAGTGAATAGGCATCAATGACCACACTGAGAATGTGTGCCATGTGTATTGGCCCACTTTGTGTGCTATCACTGTTGAGCACAATTTCTATTTTGACAGTGCTTCAGATACTGCTAAGGGGAAGGGGAATGTCCTGCTGAATGGCAGCACCCTGACACCCCCACTCATTTCTATCCCAGCTGCACTGCCACCATCACATGCCACCATGCCACTTGCTGATGCCACACCCCCATTACCTAATGACATTGCCCCAAATGTCATACCTTTCCCACAACCAACTATTGCTACTGAACCACATGCTTACTGTATTCAAAAGCTGAATCAATGTGTCCTCGACATCTTAGACAGCAAGGCCACATCCTCACACCTCTCTCGCAGTGTCCTTGCACCTCCTCCCCTTCCCACTGTTCCAACCACCATGCCCACTGCTCAAGATACATAAGCCACTGAACATGCTATGGTCATGATCAATGACAGGTACAATGTAGACTATGACAAATGCGAGCTAACCATGCTGGTCAAGCAAGCGAGTACCATGGCAGAAGCACTCGAACCCATGTCACTCACAGATGCATATTGTTGCCCAGACTGGCCTGACTGGGAATGTGGCATCAGGGAGGAACTCAATACCTTGAGCAAAGCCAGCACATGGGACCTTGTCAATTGACTGCCTGGAGCCAACATTATCAGCTCAAAGTGGGTATTTCAAGCCAAGAAGGACGCTGTAGGTAACATTGTATGGTACAAGGCATGCCTAGTCACCCAGGGCTTTTCACAAGTCCCAGGAATCGACTACTTCAACACTTACACACCTGTGGCCAAGCTTGCCTCAATCCGAATGGTACTTGTGCTTGCAGCCTGACAAGACCTAGAGTTGCATCAAGTCGATATCAAGGGAGTGTATCTCAATGGCATGCTGAATGACACAGAAGTCATCTACATGTGCCAGCCGCCTGGATATGCAGATCTGGACCAGCCACACCATGTTTGCCACCTATGAAGAACACTGTATGGCCTCAAACAAAGCAGGCACCATTGGTATCAATGATTAGTAGAGATCCTCATAACGCACCTCCTTTTTAGACAGTGCAACATTGACCAAGCAGTTTTTATTAAATGTGATGGACCTGCGCTCACCATCATTGTAGTCCATGTCAACAATTGCACCATCGCCACCACTTCCATCGAGCTTGTACTGGATGTCAAGGCATGGTTGGCCAACTTCGTTGAAGTTACTGACCTTGGTGAACTTCACTGGCTCCTGGGTATCAAGGTGACACATGACCATGACATACGTGAGCTCACCCTTTCACAGAAGACCTACATTGAGTCAATTCTCCACCGTTTCAACTTCAATGACATAAAGCCCATCTCCACACCCATGGAGCCAAACGCAAAACTCATAAATAATCAATTCCTGGCTACAGCAACCGAATATGCAGCTATGAGCAGCATTCCATATCAGGAAGCCGTTGGATCGCTCATGTACGCAGCCCTTGGCATGTGCCCCAACATCTTGTACACTGTTGCACAAGTCTCATGTTTCGCCTCGAACCATGGTGCTGCCCACTGGGAGGCTGTCAAACGTATCTACCAGTACCTCCTTGGTACCAAAACCCCTCAGATTGACATATGGAGGACGAGAGCACGTCCTTACTGGGTATATGGATGCAGACAGTAGTGTGATGGAGGATTGCTAGGCCATTTCTGGTTATGCTTTTCTTATAGATGGTGGGGCTGTATCTTGGAGTTCGAAGCAGCAGGAGATAGTATCACTCTCCACCACCGAGAGTGAATATGTCAGGGCCACACATGCCTCCAAGGAAGCACTCTGGCTCTGCACACTGATTGCAGATCTTTTCGGTCCTATCAACGAACCCACCACCCTTTTTTCTAACAATCAATCTGCTATCGCCCTCACCAAAGACCATCAGTATCATGCTTGCACTAAGAACATCAACGTGCATTTGCATTTCATCTGATGGATCATCAATGATGGGAAGCTTTGTCTGATTTTTGCCCAACTGGTGATATGGTAGCTGATATTTTCACTAAAGCGCTCCCATCTTCCAAGGTAAAACACTTTGCCACAGAACTTGGACTGTGCGTAGCTTAAGGGGGAGTGTTAGAATCTGGCAACCATGTGCACAGCCACAGTGCCAGTCCTATGGTATCTTTCACTGAATCCTTTGTTAACATGCTACCCTTTCTTTCCTTTCATCCTATCTCTTTGTCTCTCTGTATCCTTTCACCCTTTTTATGTCTGTCAGTGGCATAATAGATATATAGTTGCCTGCTTTTCAGCCTTGATACCTCAGTCCAATTGCCCATGCATCAACTGAGATAAGTACCATATCTGCTATGTTATGATCGCCATGTTTACAATGTTCCTAGCCTTCATTACTCGCAGGTAATACTAGAGTCCAATTGCCCATGCATCGACTGAGCCTTCATTACTCACAGCTCTGTCTTCCACACCACCTCGCTCATAACTCTTATACAGAGCAGAAGAATTGAGAGAGGTAGGCACATGGTCAGAGGTTGCCATTGCAATCGGGTTGGAGAAGGATGCCACCTGTTACCCATTTTGAGGCATTGGTGGTGATAGAGAACAGCTTAGTGGGGTCAGGTAGGAGCAGGACAGGTGCAGAGGTGAACATGGCCTTCAGGGTAGTGAAGGTGTTGGAGCATGCAGGAGACCAATCCCAGGGGTGGTCCTTCTTGGTTAGGTCAAGAAGGGGGTGAGCGATGATGGAGTAGTCCGGGATGAATCATTGGTAGAAGTTAGCAAAATCAAGGAAGGACTATACATCCTTAACCTTCAAGGGCATCAGCCAGTCAGTGATTCCTGTGAGCTTAATGGGGTCCATGGCAAGCTCTTCAGGCTTGACTATCATGCCAAGGTATTCAACCTCGTTAGTGGTGAAATCACATTTCTCCAATTTGAGGTGAAGGTTAAGTTCAGTCATCCATTTGAGGACACAACAAGTGTGTTCAATGTGGGTTTTCTCATCAGAGGAGAAGATAAGGAGGTTGTCCATGTAAATGATGAGCCATCCTTCAGCGATGAGGTCATGGAAGGAGTCATTCATGAAACATTGGAAGGTAGCAGAGAAGTTCATTAGTCTGAAGAACATGATGGTGGGTTCAAACAATCCTTTGTGAGTGAGGAAAGCAGCTTTCCAACAGTCAGACTCCCTGATTTGGACGTTATTGTATCCCCATCTGACATCGAACTTAGTAAATACTGTGGCACCTTGGAGGTGTTCAACAAGGTTGGAGATAAGGGGAAGAGGATAGGTATCCCATATGGTATGTTCATTGAGATATTGATAGTCCTGACAGGGTTATAGCCTCCCATCCTTTTTGTTAACGAAGAAGAAGGGGGACGACTGGGGGAACTTCAAAGGGCGAATCTTTCCTGCACAAAGGTTTTCTTCAAGGAAGTTTTCGGTGGCTTTCTTTTCAGCTTCGGTGAGGGGGTAAAGTTTTGCAGATCAAGGTTTGAATGTCTTGTTGAGTTCAATGGGGTGGTCATAGGGTTGGGAAGGAGGGAGGTGGTCAGCTGATTTCTTGGCAAACACAGATGTGAAGTCAGTGAATTCAGGTGGGAGGTATATTTCTTTCTTTTCGGTGAGGGCTTCAATAGCAAGGTTGGTTGCAGTGGTAAGATGTTTAGTGATGACTTTGTCTTCCCATGCTTTCCATTTCTTATAAGTCGGCCATCTTCTTTGCCCTCCTCAATCTTGGAGGTAGTTGAACAGGGTGCTATTCCAATCTTGTTCAACATGGATGTGACGGACTTGGACGGGGTCTGGGATATTTGCAACTTTTGCTGCATGTTCTATGAGCCACTTTGTTTCTGCTAGAGATTCAGTTGGTTTGGCAGGTGGTAGTGCATCAGAGATGGGGAGAAGGAGGGTGTTGGTGGACCAGTCAATAAGGAGGTTGGTGTCTTTCAGCCAGGGCATTCCGAGAATGAAGGGGTCATCTCTGCAGTGTATGACATGGAAGATTTCAGAGTAGGTCAGATCTTCGATGGTAAAGGGCAAGGTAACTGAGAACCTGATGGGTCCTCCTTTGTTCAGGGTATCATCTGCCTTCCAGACTAGAAGAGGTTTTAGGAGATGGGTGAGTGGGATATGGTGTTTCTTGACGAAGACCCAATCAATGCAGGATCAAGTGGCTCCAGAATCAACTAGGGCATGAGTTTTGACAACTTTCTGACCAGTAGTAAAGGTGAAGGGGATTTGTATAGCATGGGGATTCTTAGCTACTAGTACACAGTGATTAGAGGAGGAAACGTGCATCAAGGGTGTTCCTCCTTTCAAAAATCCTTCCCCCATCTGGAGAAGGTGACTATTTTGACCATTTCTTCAGGGGGTTCTTCTTCATCATCATCATCAGGGATAGCTTCCAGTTGAGGAAGGTTGGCAGCTACTTTTTTAACTGTAGCCTTCTTCTTTCCTTGGTTGGGGAAGGCAGGGCAGGCAGTGGACATGTGTCCTGGTTGGTGACAGTGGAAACAGAGTTTCTGCACCATACAACACTTTCATTCTTCTGGGGTTAATTTGCCAATTTTGATAACATCTATGTCCATAGCATCTGGGTCCCTGGGGGTGGTGGTGGTGGTGGACATATTGGGTCAGAAGTGGTGATATGTTCCTTGGTGTTTGTAGGCATCAGCTAGTTCCCGCTGGACAACGAAATGGATGGCTTTCTTGTACCATTCCTCAATAGTGGTAGGGGGGTGTCCATGGAGAAGATACATTGTTGAAGTGAGTTGGGTATTCCTGCAGCAAAGAAGCTGGTGAGAATGATGTCATCATCTATGGTACTGAGGGAGACTTGATTTTTGAATTCAGAGATATAACTATTGAGGTCAGTGAGTCTAGTAATCTTGGTGCCCTACAGCCAGTGAACAGCCTTGGCAACAACGTTCTCATGCTGGAAGGTCTCTTTGAAGCCCTTGACAAAGTTCTCAAACTTCCCAAATCCTGCAGTAGGATCAGCAAGTTTCTGGGTACAGAAGGTGTTAGCCCAGGTGCCAGCTGAGCTGTCCTTCATGAAGGAGAGGGTAAATGCAATTTTCTTAGCATCTGTATTGTATAGCTCAGCATTGGTGATCAGGTAAAATTGAACAGAGTTAAGCCAGGGTATGGCTTTTTCGTAGGAACCATCATAGTTGTCTGATTTTCCAAGGCAGAGTTCTGTTGGTTTGGCAGCCATTGGCAGGGGGGTGAACAGTGGTGGTGGGATCTGTGTTAGGGTTTGTACTCAGGCTGTTCTTGCTTGATGTTTAGTATTGGCAAGAAGTCTAGGAAGGGTGTGATGGGTGGCTATAGGGGTGGGCAAAGGTGGGGTTGGTTCTCTAGGGATGGATATTCCTTCAGAGAAGAGGGTAGCAAGAGTTTGGTCTTCATGTTGTTCCTGAGGGGTAGTTATGTGAAGGTTTGGTGACAACAGGGGTTGTTTCTCTTTGGAAGACTGGGATTCAGGTTCTGAGTCAACGGGTGGACGTTCTCTGGTAGGTGTGAAGATCCTATCAGCAAGGCTGGGGGGGTTTTGTTGAGATATGGTGGCAGTTTAGGAGGTGCTAACCACAGCGGGAGAGCTTAGACCTTTTGTTATACTTGATCCCAAGGGGTCAAGCACAAACTTGGCAAAGGTCCTAAGTACTGAGACAAGGGGGTACCTTGCAGACAGCAAGGTCAAGGGTTCATTCTGGGAGTGTCAGATGATAGACTTCCCAGTGATGCAGGTGGGCTGAGGACTATCCCTTGCAATCAGGATGGGATGCAGGCAGGAGCTAAAGCACTCACTCAAGTGTAGAGTGAAGACACACGAAAAGGGGTTAGGATTAGGTAAGCCAAGTAGGCCTAAGCTGCTGGACATAGGTACTGCTTGGGTGTTTGTGTATATACAAGAACGAAGAGGTGCTGAGTAATTGTATAGAAACTAGAAGAATACAAAAGAACAATGGCTGACTGATCATTGAGTCAGCAAGCCAATAGCAGAAAGAACTTAATGAGTAAGCAGAGAACATTCTAGAAAGAAAGAGAGAGAACAAGCATGTGGTGGAAAGGGTTATAAGCTTAGCATAGGGCTCAAATCAAATGATAATTGGTTACAACTGGCTCACTTGCCACAACCCATCCATTGATTGGATCGAGAAGACAATCACCTTCACCCACTGCACTGATGATTGCGATAATTTCAAGCAGCATCATAACAGGTTCTTCAGTTGGTGCACCCAAGCAATCAAGGCCAGTGTCACAGATAAGGTCCCAGCAGCCTACTATGATTTTCTTGACATTTTTTCAGAGCAGGAATCAAACCATATGCCACTGCATAAACACTGGGACCACACCATCAATCTCAAGCCTGACTTCATTCCAAGAAAGGAGAGAGTTATTCCTCTGTCTGACACCAAATTGTAAGAAGTACAGACTTTTATCGACAAAGAAGTCAAGAAGGGCTACCTCCAACCAAGCAAATCCCCTCAAACTTCCCCAGTGTTCTTCATCCCAAAAAAGGATGGCAAAAAATGTCTTGTCATGGATTATCAATATTTAAACAAAGGAACCATCAAGAATGTGTACCCACTACCACTCATTTCACAGCTTCAAGTTATTGACCACCTCAAAGGTGTGGACATGTTCACAGCTATGGACCTACGCTAGGGATACAATAATATCCATATCAAAGAAGGTAATAAATGGAAAGCAGCATTTGTAACACCTATCGGAGCTTACGAGCCAACAGTCATATACTTCAGACTCACTAACTCCCCTCCAACTTTCCAGAATATGATGAACAATATCTTCTCCGACCAATATGCCTTTCTTATTATCTATATGAACAACATGATAGTATTTACAAAAAAGAAAACCAAAGAAGAACATGAAGTGCTAGTTCACAAAGTCTTATAATGTCTCCAAGAGAATAATTTATATATCAAGCCTGAGAAGTGCACTTTCTCCAAAGACAAGGTCAAATTCCTTGGCATGGAAGTCTCCAAGAACAGCATGGAAATGCAGAGCAAGAAAACCCAGGCTATTGCCAACTGGCCAGAACCAACTCATTTGAAACAAGTCCAAGCCTTTCTAGGCCTATGTAACTATTACTGAAAATTCATTGACCAATTTGCTGAAATAGCACAGCCCCTCAATGATTTAACCAAAAAAGATACCCCCTTCAGGTGGGGTGAAACAGAACATGTGGCCTTCCTCACACTAAAAAAGAAGTTCACAAAAGCACCTTTACTCACCTACCCTGATAGTATGAGGGATATGCACATCAAAACCAACACCTCCAACATTGCAACTGGAGCAATCCTATGGCAGGAATATGAAGATGGGCAATGGCATCCATGCACTTTCCTCTCCTATTTCTTTGATGCTACCAAATGCAATTACCCCATCTACAACAAAGAATTGATGGCAGTTATGTATCTGCGCCCTCAAAGAATGGAAGCACTATCTTATAGGGTGAGAACAGTTTGAGGTCTGGACCAACCATAAAAACCTCGAGTATTGGAAAAAGCCCCAAACCCTGTCTGGAAGACAAGCACACCGGCACATGTTGTTACAGGAGCTTAACTTAGAATTTGTATATCTATATCACCCAGGTATGAGAAATCTAAGTAAAAGGGCAGTGATTGCCCGCTACACTAATTAGCAATAGTAATAAGGTAAAGTAAAACTGATACTCACCTCAGCCACTGCCCAAGGAGTAGCAGGAATGACTGAGGAGAGCCCAGGAGTGAATAGGAATATATATGAGGTAGGCGAAGATGTGAGTGTGAAGTCCAATCAACTCCAAAGCGAAACAAGTGATCTCTGTAAGGGAATAGTAAAGGGGGAGAGGAAACAGCATGAAGTTATGGAATGAGAATGAAGTGAAGATAGGGTAAAGGGATGACATAAGAAGTGCATACTGATATGCTATTGGACACAAGTCTGGCCCTCCTGTCCATCTCCAACTGTTCTATAGGATATCAGTAACTCCTATGTAGGAGTTATAGGAGTTCGTCCAGAACTCCATTAAGCAACCTCAGAGTTGGACAAAAGGGCCTGAAGGAGATTGGAGTTGTCATCTCTAACACCAGGCTCCTTAAACCATGCCAATCCTCTCTCCTGCCACCCTGATCATGGCAATATGATTGAAAATCTCAACAAAGATATCACAGTACTGCTAGCTGAGTTATTTGTTAAAAATGTTACATTAGAATCTCCACTCTTATGAAAAATACAAAAAGAATCAAAAAATAAATGATGTTCTTAATTACATATATGATAATACCCAAGAAGTTTATCTTCACGATTTCACTGGCTGAATTTATGTTCCACCTTCTATTCACACCAAGATCCTTAAAATATGTCATAATGACCCCCTGGGGGGTCACAATAGATACATACCATATGATTAACTGCTTCTTCATATGGCCACAAATGTGAAAGGATATTATCTCATATATAAACCACTGTTACACATGCACCCTCACGAAGGGTTCATCCAAAGCACTGGCAGGAAAAATATTCCCCCTACCCATGGCTAGTCATCCATAGGAAGACATATCCTTAGACTTTGTAACTGGCTTACCAGAAGTTAGCAAAGTCAACTCTGTTTGTGTTATCATTGATCAATTTTCAAAAGAAGTCATTTATGTACCTTGTTCAAAAGCAATTTCTTCTCTTGAATTAGCTAAATTATTCCATGATCACATGTGGTTGTAGCATGGCATTCCCTGCACAATACAGTTGACTATCTCATGATGCATAGCATAGATATGCATAAAATGTGCCAATGCATACAAACCCAAGGGAACCGAGTTGGTCCCTGCTAAATTATGCATGAAATGTCTTATTGTCTAATTCATATCTCCAGGGGGGGTTATGCATCACTATATTAGGCCAAGCTGAGGGGTTGATGTACATTTTTTGTATAGAGTTGAGCCACTGCAGCACATGAGTAACTTAGGTTGATAAAATTTCACTATTTACTTCTTCCCATGCCTTGTGAGCACCCTCAGAAGGTGCAAAAGCCCTGTGAACTCCATAAACCATACACTCAGCAGCCAAAACCACCTGGGAATGGCCAACCAATATCTAGGAGTGCCACTATAACCCTAAGTTCACACCAGCATCTCACACTTCATGATTGGTTGGGTGTTGTTACCTATTTTGACTAGCATCAGCCGATCTCCCAGGAAGAAGTTGTCAAGCACTTTGCCAGCAAGTCCGATGGTGCCTTGATATTCATGCAGTTAAGCTTATCACGTCATCTATCCAAAGCTAGATGCAAGGCAGACAAAAAGTGGCTTGATTCCAACCCAACAGCACTGTCTTCAAAGCAGATGAGAGTGGTCACATGGCCAGATGTTGAGGAAGCTTTGATTAAGTGGGTCAGGCATATGGAAGAAAAGGGAGAATATGTCTCTGGTCCTATGTTAGTTGCCAAACATGAAACTTTTGAGAAAGCCCTTGATGTGTCAGAGCATGAAAGGTTGAAAAGTGGTGGATGGGTTACAAACTTCTGTTGAACATGAGTAAACTCAAAAATCTAAGGATTGGATCTATAAAATTGAAAAATTTCAATAGATATGGCTTGAAGGAATTTCGCCAACATGGAGAAGCTGGATCTGTTGATCAAGTGGCCATTGAGAAAGAACAAGAGAGGATATTAAAAATCTATGGAGAATATTGGCCAGAAGATAATCTGAATTTTGACGAGACAGGCTTATTTGAATTGTAAGAAATTTACTCGACTTGATTCTCATATGCTGAACATGGTGGAAGTGCCCCACCAGATCATGGATTGGCCACAAAACAGATGTTGGGCAAGAAAGTAAACAAATTTCGGATCACTATCGGACTTATATGCAATGTCACTGGCATGGAGAAGTAGCCATTCTTTTATATTGGCAAGTCAAAGTGTCCTCATTGCTGTGGGAAGAAATCACCTGTCAATCATGGCTTTTGGTATCACAACAATAAAACTGCATGGATGACTGCAGCAATCTTCGAAGAGTAAATTTTCTGTTTTCTGCATTATTCATTAATGTTTAAAAATTCTATTGGAAGGTGGATTAAACACTATGATAAGGTGTTCCATGATCAAAACTGAAATATTTGTCTATAGCTAGACAACTTTTCAGGTCACTCTATTGAGTACAAGCCTACAAACATTCAAATCGAGATGTTTCAACCTAATATGACATCTTTCATTCAGCCCCTTGATGCTGGTGTAATCGTAATCCATTGCTTTAAAGCTCACTACCAACACAAGTTTTGCACCTGGGCAATCAAATGGGATGAAGCAGGCAATGTTGACATTTATCAGATCAATTTGCTCAAGGTTTTAATCATGGCAAAGAAGGCATAGAATAGTATCAAACCTGAAACAATCTGAAACTGTTGGCAGCATGCATTTAGACCTTCAAGCCCAAGTGGCATGTCAAACCCACTGGTACCAATCACCTGCGATGAGCAAGCATGGTTAATCATACACAAGTTTGCAACTGGTGAGTACACTCTACCTCAGCTCCAGGACCAACTCCATGATCACCTTGGCAAGCACTACAACTTTATGGACTGGAAGCCAGCTATAGATGCTGTTTTTCATGCTGAAAATGACATAGCCCAAGCAGAGACAGCCATTTGGGCACTTTGCAATGAAATCCAGGCCAATTCCCTATCCAACAATTCTAATCAACAGTTTTCCATCACTCTCACTGATGCCGAGTTAACCAATGCCCCTGCTAGCACCACAAATCAACCTGCTCACAATTGCTCACTTCTAAAGCCAATACTTACTGAACTCGAATACACTGAATCCCAGCTTCTTCAGGCCATTGACCATCTTGTCAGGCAGAAATGTATTTGTGGAACACAACCTACACTCAAAGACCTACTCAATTCAACTGAGGAGAAAAAGATTGGCCACTCACCATACCAGTATCCAGGTGGGGATAAGGAGATCATTGCTGAGGTAAAAGCAAGCAAGTCTCAGGCTGAGGGAGAAGATTCAGAGAATGAGAGCAGTGCGAATGAAGATGATACTGAGGAGTGCAGTGGTGGAGTCATGGCGCATGAGGGATTTGACATGTGTGAGAAACTTGAGAAGCTGTGCTTGGATTACATGAACAGAGATGAGGAGGCAAGTAGTACACAATACCATCTTTGGCATCTTCAGGTTTGCCTGAGGAAAGCTCACTCAGACTCTCTGGTTCAGAAAAGCATTAATGACTATTTTCACCCATAGTAGATGCATAGTTCTTGTATGTGCTGCCACTCATGTGTTGCATGATGTTTATGTCACATAAATGTCACACTGTGTGACAATTTCACCATGCATACATGAGGGGACTGGCATTATGCACTACAAGATAGTCAACTGTAGTATCAGATTGGGGCTCCCAGTTCATGTCTAAATTCATGACTGAACTTTGTAAACTATTGGGCATAGAGCAGAAGCTTTCCACTGCCTACCATCCACAAACAGACAGACAAACTGAATGGATCAACCAAGAAATGGAACAATATCTGTGGGCATATGTGGCCAAGAGACAGGACCAATGGCCCAAATACATCAAGCTTGCACAGTTCCACCATAATAATTCTCTCTCATCTGCCATCAGCTCCTCCCCATCTGCCATCACATGGAACTACTCCCCTTGAATGGGTTTTGAGGGTTTATCAGGGTCATTGGCAGACAGCTTCCACTAACTCACTGATCAGGCCCACTGAGATGTGCAGGACATGCTCAAGCATGCTAGGGAATGCATGACACACAATGCAGGGCATTCACATTTCAATGCACCTGACTATGCTCCCAGTGATAAAATTTGGCTCTCTACAGAAAACTTGAAGTTACCATATACTGCCCATAAATTAACACAATGATGGCTGGGACCCTATGACATTCTGAAGGTGCTCCCGAACACAGTTGAACTGTGTCTTCCACCTTCTTCAAGATTCACCCAGTAGTGAACATATCTCAGGTTAAACCCTACCAATCACCGCTGCCTGGTCAGCTGATCTCTCACCTAGATGTGATCAAGGTCTCAGAAGATGGACATCTCAAGTATGAGGTTGAGGCAATCATTGCCTCCTGCTTGAAACAAGGGAAATTGGAGTATCGAGTGCATTGGAAGAGGTACGATGAAACTGACGATACATGGAAACCCCCATCCCATCTGGAAAACTCTCAGGATCTCATGGACACCTTTCACTATGTGTCACCTTTGGCTTCTTGCCCACTGCATGGTTTGTCTCTCAATAACATGAACTGCCTCTTTACTATTTACGGCCCCAAGGCTGATACCTTATTTGCAACGACTCATCTGGAACTTGAGTCATAGCAAAGGGAGGTAATGTTACACACCACCTCGTGCCCCCTATTCCTTTCTTACTTTATCTGTCACATGACTGGTCATGTGACTGGGTCTAGACCATGATGTCATATGATGTCACACCTTATGGCCTATGCACCCCTTTAATCTCCATCAACCCTGGTGGGAACTCTCTCATGATTGTGTACTCTAGTCTACCCATGTATAGTAGTTTATCCCATAGACCCTATGGTCTGTGCACATGCCCCCATACTATATAAACCCAGGTGTCTCAGCTGGCATCTTTGACCACCTGTTGTCCTCTGGATAATAGTGTGAGTATCAGGAACAACAACTCCACCAACTCAAAGTGAGAAGGAAAAGAGGCCCAAAACTAAGAAACAGACTAAGGTGCAGTAAAGGCATACACACAGAGAATGAGCTCAAAGTGATGAGAATTCCAAGAACGAGGTATAATACAGGATAAGTACTACTTAAATATAAGGTATCTAACCCTAAACCCTATATAACCCTAAGCTATGATCAAGATCTGGTTATGATCTGAGCAAAGCCCTTGACCTGAGTTGCTAATGGATCAATGATCTATGGAGATAAATAAGGTTAAAGAGATCGATCTACAATCTGATGTGAAATATAGGTAAGCCAATAAGTAAGCAGCTGATAAGTAGAATGGAATGACACAATAAATATGGAATGAGTCATAGGTTGTGTCAATAGGCTAGATCTTGACATAGATGGAATGGAATAATGCAAATGAGGGTAGCCTAGACCCAAATTAGTGAATACGAGTGAAATCTAAGGTAAACAGGTAGATATTAAGGATAGGGGTTTATGATAAGGGGTTGTCATCATAAATATTGTTTGAGAAAATCGTGGTTCTGACAGTATCAGGAACAACTCAACAACTTAAAATAAGAAGTCAAGAGGCCAAAACCACAAATCAGACTAAGGTGTGGCAATGGCACACACACAGAGAATGACCCATAGTGATGAGAATACTAAGCACGAGGACTACTGTACAGGACGAGTGCTACTTATATAGGATGTCTGACCCTAAGGCCTGTATCTGGATCTAAGCCCTGTGCTCGAATAATGACTAACGGATATTAAATAACGGATCAAATGAATCTAAATATGAAATGATAAATAAGCGAGGAATGGAATGATGTCATGGTGATGTCAATAGGCTAGACCATGACATAATGATGATGACATAACCTGATGTCAATGGAATGATGCAATTGAAGGTAGCCTAGACCTGAATTAGTGGGTAAAGGGGAAATATAAGGTAATCGGGTGGAAGATTAAGGATAGGGGTTTATAATAGGGGTCGAAAGACATAAATATCATAAAGAAGACATAAGGAAAATCGTGGTTCTGACAGACAATGAGCTTGAGCCTGTCCCTCCATCTTCTCCTCATCACGCTCATAGAAGCCTGTAAGGCTGAGGCCAGTGGTACTAGTTGTTCATAATTTGTAACATTAAGGAATTATAGGCAAGGGTTGAGGAGTGGTGGGATATAGCATTTGGGAAGTGTCAGAAATTGATTGAAAGCATGCCTAGGAGGGTTGAGGAGATCATACCAAGTACTGATATTTGCCAAATACCCTACTTAATATGAAAGGTGCAAAACTGTTACAATGATATATGTGGATTAAAATGAGTATATCTCCACAGCATTCACATATGGTCACATAACTCAGGGACAACATTTGTAGCCAAGGGTTAGTAGTTCTCACACCCCAACTAAAGCTAAGTGAAATTTGTTAGAAATAACAACTCTGATCTCCTCTGGGCCCTCCTGTCCAACTCTGAAGTTCCTTAACAAAGTTCTGGACTTGTGTCCAATGGCATATCAGTATGCATTCCTTATGTCATTCCTTTACCCTATCTTTGCTTCATTCCCATTCCATAACTTTATGCTGTTTCTCCTCCCCTTCACTATTTCCTTATGGAGATCACTTGTTTCACTTTGGAGTTGATTGGATTTCATGCTTGCATCTTTGCCTACCTTATATATATATTCCCTTTTGCTCCTGGGCTCTCCTCAGTTGTTCCTGCTACTCCTTGGGCAGTAGCTGAGGTGAGTACCAGTTTTACTTTACCTTATCACTATTGCTAATTAGTGTAGTGGGCAATCACTGCCCTTTTACTTAGGTGAATATAGTCATTCCTGCTACTTCTTGGGCAGCAGCTGAGTGTATAAGAGTTACAAGCAAGGTGGTGCAGAGGACAGAGCTGCGAGTAACATAGGCTCAGTCGATACATGGGCAATTGGACTAGTAGTATTACCTGTGAGTAACATAGGCTGGGAACATCATAAACGTGGTGATCATATCATAGCAGATATCGGTACTTACCTCAGTTGATGCATGGGCAATCAGACTAAGGTATTCAGACTGGAAATGGGCAACTAAATACCTATCAAGCCACTGACAGGCGCAAAGGGATGAAAGGATACAAAGAGATAAAGAGATGCGGGGGATGAAAGGAAAGAAAGAGTAGCATATCAACAAAGGATTCGGAAAGGTACCATAGGACTGGTGCTGTGGCTGCATGCATGGTTGCCAGATTCTAACAGAGTGGGCAATCACTGCCCTTTTACTTAGATTTTTCACAAAATTCTCACACCCTCAGATATTACATCACACACACTACAAAAGTACCAAACATTGTAATGGTTTTGCACCTCACTGTATCAACCAATCATCTGCACTTATGCACATAAGTCCTACTAGCCTAACCTCTGTAGCTTGTAGTGTGCCTGTTCAACAATACTCTTGCTGATAATCAATCTTCAATCCATCAAATGCAATAGCAAGTTTCTCAGCTTCAGAATCATGCTGATCTGTTTCAGATCCAGATGTGATTTGCTCAGATATTAAAGATAATGTTTGCTGCTGGTTCTGTAGCCCTGATATGTTTCTGGGCTTTTTTTTCAGCCAGCCTCTAGATATGGTTATGATTGTTAATCAGTAATCACAGGGTCTAAATTAGCATTTTTTAAATTGCTTTCTAACTATGCTAACTATACTTTTTATTGTGGAATCATTAACAACTCCATAAGAGGAGTCATTTGCACATTTTTTTAGTATTTTTAGTATTTTTTCTTGGGTTATGCCAAAATTTTAAGGGTCTAATTTGTAATTTTGGAGAAATCAAAAAATCAGCTCATGCAATCATCTTGTATGTACTCCTACTAGTCTAGATATATTGTTTTTATGTACAGTATCTCAAAAAAGTAATGCACAGGATGACATAATTGCACATGTGACCTGCTCCTCATCATTGACTGCACAGATTCCTGAGATAAGAGGCTCATTAGAGAGCCAGAACTCCATAGAAAGTAAATTGAAGGTACATGTACATAGAATAACAATATAGTGAGCAGGATAGTATGAGATCTGAAAAGAACACAGTGCAATTCATTTTTTCATGTATGTGCACTTGAAACAATCTGATCATATTGAATGAAAACGAGCGGAAGAGACAATTGAATGTCCTAATACCTAGTATGTGCACCCTTGGCCTGCAGCAGTGCCTGTACATGCTCCGGCATGCTCTCGTATAACCTCACAATGTAATTATCTTCAATACCTCTCCACTTCTCTACCAGCACGTCCCATAGCTTCTCATAACTTGTCAGCAGTGATGTGCGGCTGCGCACATGACATTCTAAATATTCCCAAACATGCTCAATAATATTCATGTCTGGGCTATTTGGGGGCCAAGCAAATGTATCAACCCAATTTGTGTTAAACCATTTGGTAGTGAGCTTCACCATCTGCTTCGGGTCATTGTCCTGTTGAAAGTAGATGTTCTTCTTCTTGATGCTGAGGTCACTGAGAGTCCCAAGAAAGTCTTCAGCAAGGATTTGGTGATAGAATTCGCCATCCATAATCTCCTCAATGCAAACAATCCTTCTAAGCCCCTCAGCTGTCATGCACCCCCAAACAATCACATTACCACCACTGTGTTTGACTGACTTTTTCACAAAGCGCTCATCGTAAGCCTGGTCAGGTGCTTGCCAACACCATTCACAGCTATCTGACCCAAAAAGGGCAAATTTTGACTCGTCCAAGAAAATAATGGCCCTCCAGTTTTCCACAGTCCAGTCAGTGTGAGCATGTGCCCACACTAACCTTTTTTGCTTGTGAGCCTCCATCAAGAGTGGCCACTTAGGCCTTTAAGCCACATTGGCAAAGTTGTACACAAATAATCTGAGGATTGATAAAGGGGGAAAACTTCCTCCGAAGATCTGCAACATTGTGTGCCTGGCCTGCAGCAAGTTTGTGAATAGTAACACGAGTGTCATATGGGATAAATAGGGGTGGGTGACTGGTTTTTGGGGCAACATGATAGAAGTCCTCAGACTGGGCATAGCAACAAAGATCCGCTTGACAGTAGTGTGGTGGAGACCATATTTTTTTGCAATACTAGCATCTGTCATGCCAGCACCCCGATCACAACAGATACAAGCTTTTTTTGTCGGCAAGGTGTATTTGGTCATAACAGTGAGATAGATATGGGATTAACAAAGGGTGTGCAGGTGTTTGGTGGGCGACTGTGGGCCTGTTGCCTTGTAGCAAGACTGACTTTTGTACCTGCAGTATCCAACAAAATATATATTGCACAGCATATCTTTGCTTGTTATCATCACAACCCATCACTCAAACAACATACTTGAAAAAAAAGTGCATGGAAATAAAGCCTAGATACAGGGGAACATGGTAGTACTGTTACTATTACTGATACTCTGTTGTTGTGGCTGAACAAGTGGTAACTTCACAAAAACGGACTTTGTGCATTACCTTTTTTAGATACTGTAATCACCTTGCTTGCAAGGTCATGTCTTATGTCAGGCCCATGTGTAAAGATGTCCACATGTACAAACAAAAGCATAATTTAGTGTTTGAAGTCCTCATTGTCCTTAAGCATTCCTTGTTTTCATTCAAAAGGTGTCGCCAAAAGCTAACGTATGACCTGTAAGCATTTAATCAGTGAAATTAGCAGTCAGGTATAGTGTTTATTTTGTAGTGTGTCTCCGGATGTGATTAGTCACTGTCACAAACCTCCTTTCCAATATTGCCATTCACGTGAACGTTGGTTTCCATTTAACGTTTGGTTTCTGTGCACACTGAAAAGTATTCATTCAATAGTGTCAACATGTCCTATCGATGGGTGACATCGCTAATTGCGTTGTGTTGGCGTCTCTCACAAGCTATGCATGTGCTGCGACTGTTCACATAGATGACCAAGTGGTTCAATGTCAATTGCTTGAACCGTTGTTGGACCAAGCCCCACCATTTGAATTGGAAAATGTTCCTCCAGTGCCATCCCTGTTCCAAGTACAGGCCCAGGAACTTCAAACAAACCACGCATTGGTATGAGCGATGCAGCAGATCCCAATGAATTGCTGAAAGATGGTAACGACGAGAGTGGGGAATCTACCACAGACAAGGGTGACTGAGCATGACTAAGCATTGGTCTTTTCCTTTTCCTCCCTGTTTCTGTGTGCTACATGTCCATATCATTGTCATTGTTTGTGTGTGCTACAAGCAAGGTGTGGTTTGGTTGGCAACACCAGCCACTAGTTCTATTATGTTGTGGCCTCACAAAAATTCAGAAAACATTATGGATGAGTTTGCTTGTCCACAACTGTAGTTGTAATAAAGTCAACTGTAGTGGCTTCTATTACATTCAGAATTTAATTAGGAACCTTTTCCAGCATTGTAAGCAGCAAGTGGAAAATGCAATCAAGTGAGGTTGACAGTAATGAAACTGTCTGGACTTGAAGCAGTCAACACAGAAGCGCTGGCTCAGAGCGCTTTCCACTGTATTCGCCGAAACTTCACCTGAGTACACGAGGCCAAGCGAGCCGCACATCAGCCTACCCCTGTTTTGTTGCGAATGCCCCACTCCATCTATTAATTACCAGCAATGCCCACGCAAT
>JBBPTJ010000073.1:0-26662 GCA_038094035.1 Pulveroboletus aff. ridleyi
TCCAGTTTGAATATCGACTTGGACAGTCTCCCAAGCTCACTCTGACCCCCTTGAGTCTCTAAGACTCTCTTCTGAACCATCCTCAGCCTTGTTGCTTGCAACAAGACCAATCCGACTTCTTCCGCCCATTCCGAAATTACAGGACACCCCCGAAGTTGTGACAAGGGCGCACCATATACGGTGAAGCCAAGTCCTGCTCGAACTCCGGAGTTCCGGAGTTACCTCCCAGAGACCTCGGTTCTAACACAAAAGGTCTAAGCTCTCTCATGAGAATGCCTCTTGAACCTTTACCACCACCATCTATCTGTGGGAAGCCTCCACCTCCCACTGGTTCCCCCCCTGCCCACTGCTGCGATCCTTCTGCCCCCTGCTCCCTCTGCCTCTCTGACATCGGGAGGCACTTTCATGCCTTCCCTGCTGGCACATTCCGTGTGTTACGATTTGTACCCATGTCCTGTTTCTTTTTCTTC
This sequence comes from Pulveroboletus aff. ridleyi, assembly GCA_038094035.1. Classification (NCBI taxonomy): domain Eukaryota; kingdom Fungi; phylum Basidiomycota; class Agaricomycetes; order Boletales; family Boletaceae; genus Pulveroboletus; species Pulveroboletus aff. ridleyi. The sequence goes on from JBBPTJ010000073.1 coordinate 471, forward strand.
TGGACTTATCTCTCCTCGCTTAGCTCTCGTTATGCTAAGTCCATATTCCCCTAGTCACATGTTCTTTTGTTCCTCCCCCTTCCATGGAGTTCTTTGCTTACTAACTAAGCTGCTTCTGCTATTGGCTTGCTGACTCAATGATCAGTCAGCCACTTTGTTTCTTCATGTTCTTTCTGATTCTATATGATTATTCAGTGCCTCGTCGTTCTTGTATATAAACCCCAAGTAGATCTCCTGTACCCCAGCTTAGACCTACTTGGCATATATATCCTAACCTTCCTCTTCATGTGTCTTCGCTCTACACTTGAGTGAGCACTTTAGCTCTCCCCCGCGTCCCATCCCGACCACAAGGGATTGTCTCTGGTCCACCCGCTTCACCGGGAAGTCCATCGTCGGGTCCATACCCAGACAAATCCTTGACCTTGCCGCCAGCAAGGTACCCTCTTGTCTCTGTGTCTTAGGACCCTCACCAAGTTCATGCTAGATCCTTCGGGATCAAGCGTAACACCATGCCAGATTCGCCCTGCCTGCTGTTCCCCAGTTCATCGCCCATCACTTTGCTGCCCATCTCTACACCTGGTCCTGGACTATCCGGACTGGCCCCTGCAAAGGGGCCGTCTCCCTTATCCTCACTGTCCCCATCGCCTGCCCTGCCGATTCCCCCCAGGCCACCCAGTGGCTAGTGGATATCTTCCACTCCTTCAAGGGCCACCTCCACCCCTCTGCCCTTAACCCTGGCACTGGCAGAGTCCTACCAGCCATAGTGCAGCTGTACCAGAACAACATGCTGCTGCATCTCCGGGCCTTTGCCTGATCCACCCCTGCCCCCCCTGCCCCCCCTCCTGCATCGGGTGCCCCCACCTCTCACACTCACTCCCCCCCTCTTGTTCGGCTCCTGGCACGGGCTCCCACCCCCGCGGATGTTGCGGCTATTGTGACCGACCTACAGGAATGTATCAGGCTTCTTGCAGTGCACATGGACAAACTGGAGGCATGGCACTTCTTCCGCAATGAGGGTCCTGACACCCCCACCCCCTCCCCTTCCCCTCTGGGCTCACCTGCCGTCCACTCCACCATACTCCCCTCTCATCCATCCCGTTTCCCCTCCACCCCCTTCCTCCCTCTCCTCCACACTGAGTCACACCACCCCTCCCTCCATTCCCTGGCTCCAACAGATTTTGGACGACCCATGCTGCCCTTCCTTCCTCCATGCTGTCGACTCCAGCATGTCTCCCACCCATGTCCAGGCTATCTCCAATGATGTTCTGCAGGTTGTCATGGCCACCACTGCTTCTCAGGCGCCTATCTACGTGGACCTTGACAGCAACAGGGACCTGGTCCTCGCTCTCTTCTATCATACCTGTAGGTTACACTAGGGTAGCTTGGCTTCCCCCTTGTGTAGGTACCTTGGCCAGTCATAGCCCCTTCTTGGCCCTTGTCCATCCCCCCTCCTCCCTACTACCCACAACCTTCCTGACGAGGAGGTCCAGGTATATGTTACCCACAGCACTGCCAGTTAGCCACTTTGGCTCTTGCCAGTTTTTGGTCCTGGAATATAACGTCATATATAGGGCTTTTTACACCCCACCTTGACGTAAATGGATTTAAAAAAAAAAAAAAAAAACTCTCTCACTGCAGTTAGCACCACCTAAACCACCACCATATCTCAATGAAACCCCCCCAGCCTCACTGATAGGATTTTTGGACCTACCAGAGAACGCCTACCTGTCGACTCAGAATCCAAACCCCAGTCATCTAAAAAAGAACAACCCCCACCATCACCAGATCTCCACATTATCTCCCCTCAGAAACAACACGAGGATCGTGCCCTTGCCACTTTATTCTCTGAAGAAATATCCATCCCCAGGGAACTGATCTCACCATCCCCCACTCTCATAGCCACCCACCACACTCTCCCCCAACTCCTTGCCAATACTGAGCATCAAGCAAGAACTACCCAAGCCCAAACCCCAGTACAAACCCAGTTACCACTGTTCACACCCCCACCAATGACCACCAAGCCAATAGAACTCCGTCTTGGGAAGCCAGACAACTATGACAGTTCCTATGAGAAAGCCATACCCTGGCTTAATTCCATCCAAATTTACCTGATCACCAATGCTGAGCTATACAACACAGATGCTAATAGAATCGTGTTCATCCTCTCTTTCATAAAGGATGGCTCAGCTGCCACCTGGGCCAACACCTTCCGCACCCAGAAACTTGCCAATCCTGCCACAGGATTCAGGAAGTTTGAAGACTTTGTCAAGAGCTTCAAAGAGACCTTCCAACATGAGGACATCATTGTCAAGGCAGTTCACTGGCTGCAGAGCACCAAGATTACCAAACTCACTGACCTCAATAGTTACATCTCCAAATTCAAGAATCAAGTCTCCCTTGGCACCATAGAGAACAACATCATTCTCACCAGCTTCTTTGCTGCAGGAATACCTGACTTGCTTCGACGATGAGTCTTCTCTATGGACACCCCTCCCACCACTATCAAGGAATGGTACAAGAAAGCTGTCCATTTTGTTGTCTAGTGGGAGCTAGCTGACACCTACAAACACCAAGGAATATATCACCACTTCCGACCCAATACGTCCTTCACCACCACCACCAGGGACCCAGATGCTATGAACATAGATGTTGTCAAAATTGGCAAGTTAACCCTGGAAGAACGAAAGTGTTGTATGGTGCAGAAACTCTGTTTCTGCTGCTGCCAACCAGGGCATATGTCCACCGCTTGCCCTGCCTTCCCCACCCAAGGAAAGAAGAAGACTACAGTTAAGAAAGTCACAGTCATTCTCCCTTGGCTGGAAGCTATCCCTGATAATGATGATGAAGAAGGACCCCCCGAAGAAACAGTCAAAAGAGTCACCTTCTCCAGATGGGGGAAGGGTTTTTGAAAGGAGAAACACCCTTGATGCACGTTTCCTCCTCTAGTCACCATGTACTAGTAGCTAAAGATCCTCGTGCTATATGAATTCCCTTTATCTTCGCTACTGGTTGAAAAGTTGTCAAAACCCATGCCCTAGTCAACTTGGGAGCTACCCAGTCCTGCATTAATTGGGCCTTCATCAAGAAACATCACATTCCACTTGCCCACCTCCCAAAACCTGTCCCAGTTTAGAATGCTGATGACACCCCAAACAAAGGGGGGCCTATCAAATTCTCCATCACCCTCCCCTTCACCATTGAAGACCTATCCTACTCTGAAACCTTCTACATCATGCACTGCAGTGATGACCCCTTCATTCTCAGAATGCCCTGGTTAAGGGATGCCAACCCACTTATCAACTGGTCATCCAACACCCTTCTTCTTCCCATTTCGGATGCCCTACTACCAACCCAACCAACCGAGTCCCCTTTGGAAACAAAATGGCTCATGGAACATACTGCCAAAATCACATATACCCTGGACCCCATTCAAATCCATCATGTTCAGGTTGAACAAGATTGAAACAGCACCTTATTTGACTATCTTCAGGATTGGGAAGGGAATAGATGGCCCATGTATAAGGAATGGAAAGCTTGGGAAGACAAAGTCATTGTCAAATGCCTTACCACTGTGACTGACCTTGCTATTGAGGTCCTTGCTGAAAAGAAAGAAGTATGTCTCCCACCCAAATTTGCAGACTTTGCATCTGTGTTCACCAAGGAATCGGCTGACCACCTCCCTCATTCCTGACCCTATGACCACCCCATTGAGCTCGATGATACATTCAAACCTCGACCTGTGAAACTATACCCCCTCACTGAGGCTGAGAAAAAAGCCACTGAAGACTTCCTCAAAGAAAATCTTCATGCAGGAAAGATTCGTCCTTCAAAGTTTCCCCAGTCATCCCCTTTCTTCTTTGTAAATAAGAAAGATGGAAAACTACATCCATGCCAAGACTACTGATATCTCAATGAGCACACCATCCGGGACACCTACTCCCTCCCCCTTATCTCAGATCTTGTTGAACACCTCCAAGGTACCAAGGTGTTCACTAAATTTGACGTCAGATGGGGATACAATAACATCAGAATCAAGGAGTCAGATTGCTGGAAAGCAGCCTTCCTTACTCACAAAGGCCTGTTCAAACCCACTGTCATGTTCTTTGGACTGACAAATTCCAATGTTTTATGAATGACTCCTTCTATGACCTCATTGCTGAAGGATAGCTTGTCATTTATATGGATGACCTCCTCATCTTCTCCCCCAACAAAGAGACCCACACTGAATATACTCACCATGTCCTCAAATGCATGACTGAACTTGACCTCCACCTTAAGTTGGAAAAATGTGATTTTGCCACCACTGAAGTCAAATACCTCAGTATGATAGTCAAACCTGGGGAGCTTGCTATGGACCCCATTAAACTTGCAGGGATTACCAAGTGGCCAATCTCTCTGAAGGTTAAGGATATGCAATCCTTCCTTGGCTTTGCCAACTTCTATCGATGATTCATCTCTGATTACTCTACCATCACTTGCCCTTTCCTTGATCTTACCAAGAAAGATCACTCTTGGGATTGGTCCCCCACATGCACCAATGCCTTCACCACCCTGAAAACCACCTTCACTTCTGCACCCATCCTACTCCTGCCCAATCCCACCAAACTGTTCTCTATCACCACCAATGCCTCGAAATGGGCAACAGGTGACATCCTTCTCCAACCTGATGGCAATGGTGATCTCAGGCCATGTGCTTACCTCTCCCAATTCTTCTGCTCTGCGGAGCACAACTATGACATTTATGACTGAGAACTTCTGGCCATCATCTGCGCCCTTAAGGTGTGGCATCACCATCTTCACAGTTTCCCCTTTTTGGTCTCTGTTCTGACCGACCACAAGAACCTCACCTACTTCCACAAACCCCACAAACTAAACCACTGTCAGACCCACTGGGTTCTGGATCTTGCAGACTTTGACTTGAAGTTTACCCACATCCCTGGCTCTGCCCTCTTTGCCCTCAATGCTCTATCTCACCACCCCAACTTCGTATCTTCCAATGATGCTGATAACGAGAACATCATTCTCCTCTCTGATGACCTCTTTGTTAAACTCATCAACACCAACCTCACCTTCAAAGTCACCTCCTCCTTCCCCTCTGATCCCATCGTCACTGATGCCCTCCACACTCTCAAGGATTCAGTTGCCTCTAAATTCCACTCCTGCCTGTCTGACTGGTTCTATGATGCTGGCATCCTCACCTTCCAGGGCCATGTCTACATTCCTGACAACCTCCACCATGAGGTTGTTTCCCAGGCCCATGACCACCCCTTTGCAGGCCATCCAGGCTACCTTAAAACCTGCCAACTCATCTCCTGTGACTACTGGTGACCTGGGCTTGCCTCCTTCATATGCCATTTCATTGAGGGCTGTGGTCCCTGCCAGCAAATGAAGGCCAACACCCATTCAACCATTGCCCCCCTCACCCCCATTGCTTCCTTCTGCACCCACCCCTTCCAGCAGATCTCCTGCGATCTCATCACTGACCTTCTGGAGTCCACTGATTTCAACAGTCTTTTGGTCATGGTCAACCATGGGCTTATGAAGGGGGTGATTCTATGCCCCACATAGAAAACCGTTACTGCTAAAGGCATCACCCACCTCTTTTTCCAAAAAGTTTACACACAGTTCAGACTCTACGATAAAATCATCTCTGATTGTGGCCCACAATTCGCCTCAGAATTGGCCAAATCCCTAGCAAAACTCATTGGATACCAACTTGCCCTCTCCACCACCTACCACCCACAGACAGATGGCAAAACAGAACAAGTTAACCAGGAAGTCAAGACCTATCTCCATCTATTCTGCTACCAAAACCCCACTGAATGGGCAGAACACATCCCAATGGCAGAATTCATACACAATCATTGCCCTCATTCTGTAATCAACCAAACTCTGTTCTTTCTCATGATGGGGTACAAACCCAAACCATTACCCACAATCATCACAGAAACTCCATTACCTGCTGTCAAAACTAGACTAGACACACTTTCCTGCTTCCGTGATAAGGCCCTGGTGTCCCACAAACTCGCATGTCAAGTCATGAAATCACACAATACATGCAGATTCACCCCCTGGAAGTGAGGAGATAAGGTCTGGTTAGAAGCATGAAATCTGAAATGTTCCCTCACCTCCCCTATAAATTCACACCTAAACAGGAAGGTTCTTTCACAATCACTGAAGTCTTATCCCCCATCTCCTATTGCCTCCACCTCCCTAAAACGTGGAGGATTCACCCTGTTTTCCATGCTTCTCTCTTATCATCCTATTGCAAAAACAACATCCACAGCCCAAATTACCTGGCCCCACCCCCAGAGTTAATAGAAGGAGAAGAAGAATACGAAATAGATCTTATGTCACAGGGGAACCCCGACCCATCAGCAATTCCTGATTAGATAGAAGGGCTACATGGCTAATGAAGACTCTTGGCAAGCGGAATCAGATCTGACTAATGCCAAGACCATCCTCAACACTTATAAACGCCTTCACCCCAAGGTTTTTCCCCAGTCTTGCTCCACTACCTCAATTAAAACCCTCCATATCATGTCCACCAACCCAACCTCCTCTCACTCCCATGTTACCTCCCCCCTTGTCCCTGTGGGAACTCTCACCTAACGACTTAGCTAGAGTCCTCTGGCTGACGATCAGTGGATGGCATCACCTCTGCCCTCTGATATGAGCATTGAGTCTTCTATTCCAATACTTCTCCCACCTGATGCTGCTGTTGATGCCTTTTTCAATAGCCTATCCACCACATCGTCCGTAACCCCATCCTGCCCATCTAGCTCTATCTCCTCTGATGACTCATACTTTATTGCTCCAATCAAGGTCCCTTGCCCATGTCCTGACACCCCCTGCCCTCAACCCAACCAAGAGGACTGTATTGTCTTCTTCAGCTGGGGAGACTCCACTGGACATATAGCCCTAGATCATGACAATGAGGAAACTTTCCTTGCAGAGCCCAATCTCCTGTTTCATGCTCATTGGTTCAGAAAGGAATACTCTGACGAAGAATACCACACCATCCTCCATGCTCACCTGACTAATTCCCACCTGGCCATGCCCATTGACTGCTTCCTCCAGCTTGGATCACCACTCCTCTTTCTCACCCAGGCATATCGACAGTTAGCATGTATCCCCACTATCATACAGAATCTCCACCTCCCCAAGTATACCATGCAAAGGACAGCCCTCCTTTCCATCCAAGACCTTGGGATGGCTGCCTTGGGAGTTCTCACTTACCAACTGGACTTAGGAGACCACCAGCCCCAATAGGAGGAGCCCCTGGAAGGAAGTTGAGTTCTGGCAGGGACATATCTTTCCATTTCCACAAGACCACCCTCTCTATAAAGAAACCTGCCACAAATACCATTGCCTCAGGCACTGGAGGGTTGACTGCCTCCTCTATGTATGCCTCACTTGTAAGGTCAGAAAACCAGGGCACCCACAGTATCTTTGTCCCAGTCAGGTCACCCACTGGTCACCCCCACCATTTTCGTCTTCTTCCTTCTCCTGCTCCTGTCGTTTCCCTCACTCTCCACCCTCACCACTCTCCCCACCCTCAGCTCACAACCCCTGCAGCCACCCACACCGCTGTAGGAGCCAGCAGCCTCCTACGGTTACATACCACCTTTCTCAGCTCGTCCACATGTCCATCAAGCCCCCTGCCCATGTCTCATGTCCATTCGTATCATCCTGAGGTCAGTTTGTTCCATCTCTCCTTTATCCATTCATTCATCCACACATCTGGGTGCAGGTCGCTGCAGATCTGTGCATCCGGTCTGGTCCTGTTCACTGGGTTGTCAGTGTTTATTTATCGTTCGCCAGTTCTGTCGTATTTTGTTTCCTGTTTAGGTATGGACTGCATCAGTTAGTTTTTCCTTCACATTTCGGTACTTAGAATCGAGTGTCCCTTTATAGGGCCTCAGCTATTGTCATAAATACCAAGTCTTGGGAATTCCCAGACTATAAAGATTCTGTATCAGGATCACAAAAAAAGGGGAAGAAAAATCTTACACCCGGTTAGTTATCATCTTCGTCAGGAATCGCCCCCTTCGTCACTGTCATTGTTTTTATTGTTCAAGCAGTCATCATCATCATTCTGGGTTCTTGTCCTTGACCCACTGTTGGTATCCAGCCCTTGTCCTTGACCGGGTTATTCATTATCATAACGCATATTCGTCTGGATTGTAGTCTCCTTACCCTCACATGCTGAGGTCAGTCGTAGCTAACCCTCACTCGCTGACATCCTTACAGAGAACCCCTTGGGACAAGCACAACTTGCCCCCTCACATACACCACACACACAATTACTGTTTTACACCACCCTAGGTATGCACAGTATCCTATCCCAGTCCCTGCACCTCATGCACCTTCTCCCAAGTCAGCAGACATCAAGGACATCATTGATGAAGTTGGATGGGGTAACATCATAGGCTCCCCTGGCCCCTTGTATGGTGATTTCTAGTATTCATCATGGACTCAACACCCTGAACTGGGGGTAATGTTACGATTTACATTTATGCCTATATCTTTTCTTCTGTCTTTGAACTTATCTCTCCTCACTTAGCTCTAGTTACACTAAGCTCGTAGTCCCTCCCACCACGTGCTTGCTTATTCTCCTCTTTTCCAGAAGGTTCCTTGCTTACTCATTGAGTTCCTTCTGCCATTAGCTCACTGACTCAATAATCAGTCAGCTGTTATTCTTTCATATTCTTCCAGCTTCTATATGATTACTCAGCATCCCTGTGTCCTGGTATATAAAATCCCAAGTAGCATCCATGTCCTTCAGCTTAGACCTACTTGGCTTATATAATCCTAACCTCCTTTCTGTGTGTCTTTGCTCTACACTTGAGTGAGTGCTTTAGCTCCTGCCTATATCCCATCCCAATCACAAGAGATAAGTCCTTGGCCCACCCACACCACTAGGAAGATCCATCGTCTGGTATCACCAGGACGAACCCTTGACCTTGCCATTTGCAAGGTACCCCCTTGTCTCAGCATTGTTGGACCTTCACCAAGTTCACACCTAACCCTTCAAGAATCAAGTGTAACAGCCTTCTGTTTGAAACATGGGAAGTTGGAGTATCAGGTTTGCTGGAAAGGCTATGATGACACTGATAGCACATGGGAACTGGCTTCCCATCTCAACAATTATGTTTTTGGCCTTGCTAACAACAATTTTCTAAATAATGGTTCTCTTATTAATAAAGGTAATTGGTTCCTATGATACCAGTGCTTCACTGAGTAGACATTCTAATGTACCAAGACTACTATGGACCTCCATAGGTCAGGTTAGAAAGCAATTTTCCTAGAGAAAGGATTAGGGAGGGTGAAAAATATAATATTTTCCCCTAGAAGATAGAAATGAGTTTAATAGTAAAAATGAGCAAATAAATATAGGATAGTGGGTATTATATATGTTGTCTGACACACATTTACATAAAGGTGACATAATAGAACCATTTCCAGATGTATCAAGCCATATTATGACATTCCAGGACCCAATATATATAGTTCCAATATAAAGTCAAAAAACTGTCTGAATGAGTCATGATTTTGAAATAGCTGTCATTTCATCAGATCTTATCCAAATCCCTTGATTTTTGCATTAGTAGATAGCCAAGGGTTAGTACTATATTTTGTACACTTACATAATAGGGTTAGGGTTAGTGGTTCTCACAGGATATTGCATTTAGTGCAAAATAGGCAAATATCTGGACAGTTTTTTGAGCCACTGTAGATAGTTGTTATGAGCCAAAAGAGAGCTGTCCTATTTAGGACTTCATACTCTGTGCATTCCCAGGACTCCATAAGGTATGGCAGGATGAACTAAATAGTTCAAGACATCAGTAGTAGTAATAGAAGTGTAATCTGTGTAGTCAAGGGAAACAAGGACTTGGTAAAATGGTACTAATAAAGGGCGGGTAGTTAGAATTAAAACATAAATGGCACCTTAGACTAAAATAATAACACCACTGACACAGTACCAAGTACTGCACATAATCCAGTAATAGTCTGATTATAATCCAGTAGTAGTCCAGTAGTCTAGTCAGTTGTAGGCACAGAAACGGTAAGTGAATATGGTCAGATATCAAATGGAACAGAATTATAGACATAATGGAACACTGTACTGGTTGAAATATAATGAGTATAAACATAGAGATGCATTGTGTACATCCATGGGGGACTTGGCTGCTGATTGTCCTCAGTCAGACATGACTTAGTGATCTAGTGTGAGTCGAGGTTGGAAACAATGTGTCATGTCAAGACACATGTCTGCTCACAGAGTCCTCTTTGCAAACACTCATCTGCTACTGACCTTATCTCTTCCATGATGCCAGTTGACAAATTTTCTGGTGTCTGGAATGGCACAGCTATCAAGTCTGGAGTAATCTGGGACTGAAGTTCATTAGAGAGGAAACAAGTTTAAGTAAGAAAAAACTCACTTCAGCTGCTGCCAGATAAGCTGTAATAACTGAAGTGCTAAATATGAAGTGGAATGGTTTATATAGTGTGGAGTGAGGGAGTGCTCATACCTTAACTGAATGTGAAGTGAAAAGAATGATCTAACAAACCTAACTAGCCCTAGGGCCCTGCCATATAGAGCCTAGCACTGTACCTACTATTTGAGTCCATGCACTTGGATCCAGATACTGTACAAGTATCCAGAGTGATATCTGGATGCTGGAAAGGGTATCTGGGATGTTATCCAGAGTTTCAGCTGGTTGATAGTTCATCTGGAACTTGCTGGATTCTGTCACCAGTCCTCAGCAAGTTAGACAGATACTACACAATGGCTAATATAGGGATGGTACACCAGCAAGTGGTATACAAGGCATTGTGGATTTGATCTTTGGCCAACATATACCATTATTTACTACTATGTTCCATAACAGTAACTATGCAGATCTAATACAGATACTAGAACAGCACTTACTTTCCCTGTTAAGAGTGCAAAACAAACTCATACTGGGAGATATACTACTTGATGGTGAGCCAATAGAGGCCAATGAGTCTGATTTAGATGCAGTTCTCAGTCTGCTGTCAGCTTTCTGATGAGTGTGATAAGCACAATGTCAGACAAGAAGCTTGATTAGAGCAATGTATTAGACTCAGATGTCAATATGATGACCATGGCACAAACATTTACTTTTGATATGGGATTTAAGCATTGATGAATGAGGTTTAGGAAGCAAGGATCTTAGAGCACCTGGCAAAGTCCATTCCTCAAGTGCTATAGTTACACCTTCTCAAATACAATACTGCACATTAGCTATCACACTTCCAGAAAAATGTCCAGGTTTGTCCCATTATCTTAGATGATATCCTGCATCACATTAGCAACTATGAAATATTCCAAAAAATCAAATAATAAACAATTACCTGTATCAATTCAACTTGCTGTTTTCTTGCAGTGTGCTAGCCACTATGGAGTGCCATTCAAGCAATCAAGGGGAAAAGGATTGAGTCACCAGTAAAGCATCTATAATTGTTACTCATCCAAGGTATATATATACCTTTATTTGTATCACATGGTGCTTGAATCTTTTTAGATCCATGTAAACATAGAGCATGCTTTTGCAGTCATCAAAGGACAGTTCCAATCATTGTGTGAGCTTTATCTGCAAGTAAAAACAGAGGACAACTTACAAGTGGCAATACACTGGATAGATTGTTGCCTTATCTTGCAGTTTGAAGAGGTGAGAATGAAGGACAGGAATTTGGACAAGCACACAATGGGCTAGGTGATCTAAGAAGATATGAAACCTTATGATAGGGCAGGAGACACACTTCTCCTTGATAACCAATCCAGAGACACCTAGGCAGCAGTTCCACTTATACTTAATGAGATGTCTTCTAGAAAAATAGAGAATTCACATTTGAATGGTAGATGATTTCAATACAAAGTAGTTTTAGGCATGAGAAATAAATGGAAAAAAAAAAACAATTCACAGCAGAAGTGATAGTGAAACAGGTACAGTTAACTTCTAAAATAGTAGGAAAAGGGAAAGGATAATAGTTCATACTGGAGAACTGAAAATAAAAAACAAGATTATTTTCCACCCGATAACAAAGGCATAGAAAACTTTGTGTATAACTGCTTGATTTCTGCCAAGTATAAGATCCTCCTTCTCTTTCTCCAGTAGGATAGTGTCTGTTTGAGAAAGATTGGGGTCTATCTTCTTCTGCTCAAGCTGATGGCAGCAGACATATTTGGTCTATTTGGTCTTAGCACACTTAGACTCTTATTGCACTTGTAGATACATAATTTCCCAGGCTCCTTCCCATCCTTGTGCTGGAGGGTAAGAGGACGGCATTTGGTGTTTGCATGTATTTAGTGTATCACATGAATATTTCAAACTCAGCCTAACTTTATCCCTCAAACCCTCCAGCAGCAGCTGACACAACTGTTTGACAAGGTTTGTGTCCCGACCATCTGGCATTGTTGGCACAGTCTCAATAATCAATTAATTAGTACAATATGCAGGAACCTGACATAATTGGAAATTGCAAGCATGAAAAAGTAATAATATAGTTATTCTTTTCTCATGTTATACAGACCCCTAACATCGAGGAGATACAAGAACGAGCACTTGCAACATTCAACAAACGGCCATATCTATAGCAGGTGCAGGTTGCACAGGCACTTCTGCAAGGCAATAGGGATGTAGTATGTACTGCAGGAACATCAATGGGGAAAACCCTCACCTTTTGGATTCCATTGTTATTCCATCCCAATGGAATACAAATCATCATAACATCACTGAATCAGCTGGGAAGACAACAGGTGGAAGACCTGGAGAGTATAGGAATGTGAGCAATCGCGATCAACGCAGACACAGCCAACGAGGATAATTACAAGGTATGCACTACACACTAGTGTTACTGCAGTTCTATACTGCAAGTGTTTTCCATTGACATATGCAGTGTACTGATGCTTCAGTAGGATATAGAAGGGTTAAAATACCGCACTATCATTATTAGCCCAGAACAGATGATGAAACCTGGCAGCGAATTTGAAAAGTTACTAAGGACGAAGCACTTCTTGGACCACATCATAGTGATAGTCTTCGACAAAGCACACTGCATCATGACATGGGGGAAATTTAGGCCAGAATACAAGGAGTTCAGTCAACTGCGATTTACCTTGACTCACTGCGTGCCATACCTAATCACATCTGCAACATTGATATTGGAGATGCTTCATGGGATTATGAAGGTGCTAGATCCATATCGAAAGAATGACCTGATAGCCATCCACACCTATACAGACCGCCCAAACATCAAGCTCTGTGTATGAAAGATAAAGCATTCACTCACCTCATACAAAGATCTTCTGTTTCTGGTGCCAGAGGACTGGAAATCAGGCAATCCAGCACCAGCGAAGTTCTTGGTTTTCTTCAACAACATCTAAGATTCTATCCTGGCTGCAAAAGCCCTTCAGACCCACCTCCTGCATGTTTACTGTGAAAAGATCGCTTGGTTCAACTCTGATATGACCACAGAATATAAAGAGACGCAAGTTGATTGTCTACACACTGGGGACATATGGGGATTATGTATGACTGAGTCATTCAGAATAGTGAGTTCAAGAAACTCTCCTATTAAGGATATAAGCCACGGTTGCCAACAGGGAATGGACATACCAGATATTGCAATCGTGGTCCAGTGGAAAGCAACATGCAGGCTAGTTGAGCTGTGGCAGAGATGGGGGCACACTGCAAGAGTGCATGAGCAAACCAGAACAGCGATACTATTTGCTGAAAAGGACCTATTCAATGATGTGTGGGAGGAGAGACTCAGGTCATGTCAAAAAAAAAGACAAAGAGGTGACTCACAGGGTTCAGAGCTCCCAGAATCCAAGCATTCCTCCCTATGTGGCATCAATGAAGGAGGTCAAAATGTGAATACGAACATACCTGGTCCTTCATTGGTCAGCTCCGACAGTGGGTTGAAGTTGAGGGACTCAATGCTTCCAAATCCATCAACTGCACAGGGGGTGATGAATAAACCAAAGAAAGAATTGGATCGAGCAATGGATTATCTTATCAACACTGATTCTCGAGGGGTTATGTGTCGACGGAAGGTGATTGAGATTTATTTCAAAAGTGAAAGTCCAAGTGAGCTTCCTATTCTGGGAAAGGAATTTGGACTGATTTCATCTGAATAGAGTACAATCACATGGCATGTGATCCCTCTCAGCCTGGAGGTTGTGTGCACTGTACCCCTACCGGACCATCATCAGCCTGTTGTGATCTTGATAACCCCTCACTGATCTCAGCCTTCGACGTGCCCAATCCACTGGCTGCACCCAAGCACCATAATCACTCCCACATCACCAAATACACTATGGAAAAAAAGGAGTTTGACCTTTGTGAAGTGTTGGAGGACTGGAGAGAAGCCAAAGCGGTCGCTGAGTGGGGAGCGGCCTCTGTAATGGATTACAGCTCTGGCTTTATTCTACTGACTACAACATTCGACCGGATTGTTGATTGTGCCCACCAACTCAAGCTATAAACGGTGGATGACCTTCAAAAAGAGACTTGCTGGTCAGGTGCGGCATTATATGGGGAGGAGGTCCTAGCCATCATCAATCGATTTATTCCACAGCCATATCATTTCCCTCCACTGGTTTGAGCACCATTACAATCATGGCCTATGCTACAGCCCTGACCTGAGTCCTAGCTTACTGGCCATCCTTAGACCATACCTGGGCTAACGGGTTCCCTGAGGGTGAAGAAGTTAAATAAATGCTCAGCATGTGGCTTACCTGGTCACAATAGTAAGTTATTTTCCCTGTTAATTGTTCCCTCCTTGCTGAGAGATCCCAGAATGCAGCTGCTCATGCTTGTAGCACAAGAGTCGCTTGGGAAAGGAAAATGACGAGACCAAACCTAACGTCTTGAAAGATTCGAGCTCAAACCCATCAAATGTGACAAATGAAGCTCAATCTGGCATGTCAGCGACTCAATTCACCACATTACAACCCCATTTCGAGTACTATATCGTCTAACATCAACAATTCCCCAGCATTCACTCCCTCCTGGTGCCCCTCTTGTTCAAGCTCATCCTCCGTCTTTTCCATGAGTATATGTCCTGCATCAATAAGATCATTTATGCACATTTTACTAGAGCATCCTAATTGGATATTGTTGTTGAACAGGACCCTAGGAGCTGCAGAGGATGGCTAATAGGACTCATATAGAGGGGCTTGAGGACGTTAGGATGGTCTAACCTGGTGGTTACGTGTCAAGAGACTTTTTTTAAACTCAGTAGTCTGAGTGTGAAACTGTAGGTACATGATTATGTAAGACTACCATAAAAGGTAACTAAGTGCATACTACAGTAAAAGGGTAGTGGATAAGTTACACTCATTCAACACTCCCCCTTGCTAAACAGCCAGTAAAGGTGTGTAAGCATCTAAGGGACAAGGCTAGGCTGTCTGTGGGAGATCATAGAAAACTAGACCTAGTTGTGATTGGAACTGCTCAAACTTAACATGTCCCAAGTTCTTGGTGAGCATATCTGCAGGATTGGTGGCACCTTCTATATAGAAGAGCTCGATCTTTCCCTTGGCAACCCAATCTCGAATACTGTGCCAGCAAATATCAATATATTTGTTTCGCTTTTCAGTTACTGAGTTGGAAGCCATAAAGATAGATCCTTGGTTATCACCACAGATAGGGATTGCATTTAGGCAGTATCCCATTTCACCAAGTAACTGGCAAATCCATATCATCTGACAGCTGCAATCAGATAAGGCAATATACTCGGCCTCAGTAGAGGAGAGGGCAACGACTTTTTGCATGCATGTCTGCCATGAGAAAATGCCTCCAGCCAGTTTCAAGAACCAACCAGTCTGAGAATGTTGGGTGTTTGGGTCAGAGGCCCAGTCTGAATCTGTACAAGCAGTTATCCCATCTCCAGAAGCGCCATCATGGACTAGGGAGTAGTGGCAAGTACCAAGCAAGTAGCGGCAGATATACAGTGCTTTGCTCACATGGTCTTCTGTGGGATTTGCTGCATGCCTTGAAAGGGCAGTGACTGCATAGGCAATATCTGGGCGAGTGCCTAGTATGATGTATAGTAGAGACCCAATGATAAATTGGAATCATGAGTGAGTTCCAGCATCAGCAGTCTGATCATTGTCTAGAGGGTAGTACCCCTGAGGCAAGGGAGTGGGTGTAACACGGGCATTTTGCAAGCCAAATCGTGCTAGGACTTTTTTAAGGTATTTGCACTGGTCAACTAGGACCTGGCATCCTGAGCGGCGTATGCACATATGAAGAAACTCAGTGGCTACACCAAGATCTCGACATTCCCACTTCTTCATGAAGAGAGCCTTAACCTCATTCACAATCTCTTTGCTGGGACCACAGAACATGGCATCATCTATATAAACGATTGCAACAACCATATGGGTGCCACATTTTCTGTAAAGAAATAAGCTAGCGTCTAACTTGAGGTATTCAAAGCCGAGTTCTTCCATGGACTCATTGAGGGCCTTCCACCATGCCAATCCAGCCTGTTTAAGGCTGTATAATGCCTTGAGTAGGCAGAGGACCTTGTCCTCTTGACCGGGAAGTTTAAATCCCTCTGGCTGTTCTATGTAGATCTCTTCATCCAAGCGGCCATATAAATAGGCACTGCAGACATCTATAGCCTCGATATGCCAGTTTTCCAGGGCAGCTAGTGCAAGCATAAGCTGCACTGTCTCAAAGCACACAACTGGAGAGAATATTTGATCGAAGTCGAGTCCTTCAATCTGGGAAAATCCCTTCGTGACTAATCATGCATGCTTTTAACCGTCTGGTTTGATGTCGAAGACCCATCTGTTCTTAATGACCTGCCGATTTTTTGGGCAGTCTACTAGTTCGTATACGTCTCGCTTTTTAAGCATCTCCAGCTGCTTGTGGCAAGCAGCCTTCCACTCCTTCTGGTCTGCAGAGGGTAGTTTAAGAATGTCCCTGAAAGTCCATTCGTGAATCAGCTTTGATCCTGCAGAATCAGCCGATGCAATCGCCTTATTCAATAGATATATGACGAGATCTGCTTCCCCTTCCTGACACAGCTTCTCAACATCCTCCTTGCTAAGAGCGGTGGGAGATGATGGAGATGCAGCATCTTTGGGTGGTGAAGAAGGGGTGCCCGGGAAGTGACCTGGTATATCCTTGGTTGGAGCCAGAACCCTAGAAGAGCCAGGCTTAACAACATTGCACCACCGAGAGGTACACTCTATATCCTTCAGCTGATCCACTGGGTGTCGGTCATCACCATACACATTGTCAGGCCGCCTGGGCACATGACGTTCACGCTGAGGGCGGAGTGGAGGAGCAGGCATAGGAAGGCAAGGTTCCTTTCAAGGTCAGCAAGGAGGGGATAAAACACGTCTAGGTGATGGGGTACGTGAAGTGGATGGGGGACTAGGAGGTAGAACTAAGGGAGGAGATGGTAGATGAGGAGGCTGAGGATAATTTTGGTCCTCATGACTGACAGGAGGTGGCACTGGTAGCTGCACATCGACTCCATCAGGAACAGGGGTTTGGGCAGCAGGTTGTCTGCAAGTTGAATTTTTACACTTTGGGAATTGCACTTCATCAAAATGAGCGTGTGCAGATGTGAAAACGACATTTGTGGAAGAGTGCATAAAAATGTAGTTGCTCTCATGTCCAGGAGTGACACCTAGGTACACCATAAGCTCTGACTTAGGAGCCATCTTGTTGGTGCGCACATCCTGAGGGATGAATACGCATGCTGCACAACCAAACATGTGCAAGTGGCTAATGTCAGGCTTTTCCTTGTAAAGGAGCTCATAGGGGGTACGCCATTCATGTTGGTGGAGCGGTGTCCTATTATACAAATGACAAGCATGTGTCATTGAAAATTCCCACCAGCTATCAGGAATGCAAGCCTCAAGGCGTATAGCTTCTGATTTGTCCATGGCAGTGCACATAAAGCACTCAGCCTGGCCATTTTGCTGTGGAACATGTGGAGCACTCTGGAATACATGGATCCCATTGTCGGCCAGAAGCTTATCAAAAGCATGAGATTTGTACTCTCCCCCTGCATCAGATATCTATCCTTTGACTTTGGCAGAGAACTGTGTCTGGACCATTGATAGAAAATGTTTAGTGACTGTCAATGCAGCATCTTTCGTGTGCAAAGAGGTCATCCAGGCAAAGGAGGTGTAATCATTCACAAATGTAATGACATATTTGTAGTGGTGATATGATTCAATGGGGAATGGCTTTATATCAGAGTGCACAAGCTCGAATGCTTGACTGGCTCTATGCACGTCAGGTGGAAAGGCACGATTGGACATCTTGCCCATAGTGCAGCCAGGACAAATAATGTCCTCCTGTGGTGCGGATGTCTCAGGGAAGCCTCATGTATGTTTTCATGCATGCTTCTGGACCTCCTTAGAGGGGTGACCTAACTGGCGATGTAATGTCTCCTATGTAGGCTGGATGCTAGTATGCATATCCTTAGAGACGTCTGCTGACTCCAGAATGTACATGTTAGGGCCAAGTGGGCCAGGAGTAAAGGGTGCCAAGATGTCACCATCTCCATACATAACAGTAATCTGTTGAACGTCGCCTTTAACTTTGGCGCCTTTTCATAGCAGTTGTCCTGATGACACGAGGCAAACATTGGAGTTGGGCAGGTGCCCTACATCGTATAACTCCAGTGTATGATGTTTGTCATCAGCATCAAGCCAAGGAACACAAATAAGACCTGTGCCGACTACATGTAGTATGTTGGCAGCAGTATGAACTGGTATTTGGTCTTTCCCCTTCAAAGGAACATACTCAGAGAAGTCTGAGCGATGGGGAGTAAAGTGCAGTGATGCACCAGAGTTGAGAATCCAAAATGGATGTTCAGGCTTTCCACACCATGTACACGAAGATTGGGAGCCATGGGCACAAATATGCTCGCATTGGCTCAGTACTGATTCATTGGAAGTATATACAGTACTACTCAGTTCTGCTACATTGGTTTGCGCATAGGGAAAAGCAGTGGTAGCAGATGAGTACTGGTGCAACAATGAATAGGAATGTACTAACCTGAGATCCTCTTAGTCATAGTGACCTTGGACCTCGGTCTTGGAACCATAGATATCCACCTCATTATCAGTGTCCCAGGAGGTGGATGGAGCAGCCATGATGTGGTGCTTTCAGGATTTCTTCAAAGAACAAGTCGGGAGCCTCATAGCAGGGGCAATATAAGTGGAGGAGAAGGAGGCAGGGGCATCAGGCATAGTAATAGCCTCTGGCTCATAGGACGTGGACGACAATAAAGAAGGGCTGGACAAATCAAGACATTCAAGGAGGGGGCATGCCAGATCAAGGGATCGGATAGTCTCAGTGGTGGGCTGGATCTCAAGCTGATGGGCGAGATCAAAAGCCTTGGTTATTGAATCAAAGGCAGGAGGCCCTTGAATTCCTTGGTACTGCTGGGCAGGCTGATGAGCAGTAATGCATGGATCAACAACAGGAGAAGAGAAAACGTAGGCTGGCGCTATAGCTACTAACACAAACTGTGTCTCATCCTCTATGAAAGAGAGGTGATTGTGCTTAGCAGCCTTGCCAGCACGCTTTCTATGAGGTTGTTTCTTCCCCTTCTTGTCTGCACTGTCATCATTCTGCTGCCCAGAAGGCGCTGGAAAAGACTGCTGCTAAGACTTGAAGGAGGGATTACCCTCTCCCTTGTGCTTGACAGTGCTGATCTTCTGGGCCTGTTGGGTCCCAGAGGCACGACCTTTGCCACCCATAGCAGAGCGCTGCTCCCAAGACAGTGTGGCGGCAGCTATGATTTCCTTGACAGTAGATGGGATCAGATTCCCTTTCATATCCTTCTTCTGCACAAGCATCTGTGCAACCACGTCCATATTTGCAGGTAGTTTCAACATAAGGATCATTGCTTGGATCTTCTCAGGTACTTCATACTCCACACTTGCCAGTTTGGTGTAGTGATTCTGGATACGCTGGAGAGCATTTCCAGGATATGAGTTGGCAGGAATAGTGGTGTCCATCATGGCCTTGAAATCCCCATAGACCTAGGGAAGGCCAGCAGACGCGAAGTCGGCCTTGAGAGCCTTAATGAGGTCCTTAGCAATGGTCTGAGAGGAGTACTTCTGCTGAAGGATTGATGACATAGTCATCAACATAGAGCCAGCGATGCAGGAATTGGCCTCATGCCACTTGATATAATAGTTCTGGATCTTGCTATCGAAGTCATCTCCAGAAGGAGGGGTGTCAGGCTCAGGGAAGTCAATACACCACATGCACCTGAGTGACTGTGTATAGGCAGCAATGGCGGGCCACCAAACAGCCCAGTTGATGCCAGTGAATATAGGGACATGAGCAGTGGCAATATTCGAAGACATGGTAGTTCTACAGTAGGTGAAGTGCATCAGAATGACATAGTTTCCCCATAGTATCTAGCATAGTGCAGCCATAAGCGGCGCAATCTGATGCTAGAGTTATGCTCAAGCTTTTTTAGCTGCAGCGTGATGGGGCAAGCCCACTGGCACAAGCTAATGTTGAGTTGCATATGGTAAGCAGCAGATGTAGCCAGAAGAACCTGGTGTACCAGCAGTTCGATCCAACACAGGTTAACGGCGCAGACTGTTACTTAGCCATACACAATATGATGGTGCAGCCAGAAATACCCGCAGGCCAAGGATCTGGCCCCTCAGGTAAACAGCGCAATCCATCACTCATTTGCAAGTCAAGTAAAAGCTCTATGGAGTTCAGGTTTAGCCAGATCAACTCAAATGCAGCCATAAAGGTGCTGTATGAGGATCAGCTGCTAAGCCAGGGCTCATAACCTGTTGAACAGGACCCTAGTAGCTGCAGAGGATGACTAATAGGACTCACATAGAGAGGCTTGAGGATGTTGGGATGGTCTAACCTGGTGATTACATGTCAAGAGACTTTTTTTAAACTCAGTAGTCTGAGTGTGAAACTGTAGGTACATGATTATGTAAGACTACCATAAAAGGTAACTAAGTGCATACTACAGTAAAAGGGTAGTGGATGAGTTACACTTGTTCAACAATTGTATGGTTGGTATTTCTCCAAGTGTTTACATAGCTCTGCAAATATCTGGACCATATTTGCTTCATTCCTTCTCAAGGAGAGGTGAGTGTGCAAGAAGTGTTTCTGAAAGGCTTCATGAAGGTTACGATATACTTGGACAAGTGGTGACTCCAAAAGAATATGGTTGATGGTATGGTTCGAGAACTTGCCACCATTTATGACCTTCATGAACAGGTTGTTTAGCTCTACACACCAATCGACCGTGTGAAACTTCCCCTTCATTCTGGTCGGGTTGATAAGCATTGAATATCGGATAGCATGCCTGGTGTTGGTCAGTGCAAGTTGCTCTGTGGTGCCATGGCAATCACATACCACAAACCCTCTGAGTATACGAAATGTAAGTTCATCAAAAAGTCCATCATATGGCTTGCATACTTATGCTTTCCAGTTGCTTTGAAGACAAGGATTCA
Source organism: Pulveroboletus aff. ridleyi (assembly GCA_038094035.1). Taxonomy (NCBI): domain Eukaryota; kingdom Fungi; phylum Basidiomycota; class Agaricomycetes; order Boletales; family Boletaceae; genus Pulveroboletus; species Pulveroboletus aff. ridleyi. The sequence continues at coordinate 21,982 of JBBPTJ010000073.1, forward strand.
TGCAACAATGCATGTCTCTGTACGCCCAATATCCCCAGAGTTCATTGTGTGAGTGAGTTCCTTGTACAGTAACAAATACTTATTCAAGATCAACGCATTCTCATGTTGCATGTCATGCTGAGTGCTGGGCTTTCAGCATGTCCTGATGATCATGTGTGTTCCAATGTAGTCCTGGGCGAGGATGCCTGCAAGCTCCTTAAGCTGTGTGAATGTAGGTTCCGAAGTTACAAATGCTTCAAGGCTCTGTATCCCCGGATCCTTCTCTCTTAGTAACTCCAGCCAACAGTCCAAACATTGACATATACCACTATAAGTGATTAGCTGATGCATATGTCGGAATCCTGGTTTAAACTGATAGTGACCAATTTCCATTGGCCTCAGGATTCCAACATCGCACAGCAAGCTTGTGTCATCGCCTCTTGCTGCAATGGGATAAATGAATGCATGCCAGATTGCATTGGCTGCAGCCATCTTCAGGTGAAACAGTCCTGGTATAAAAATAATGTATTGACATCTCCTCCAGGGTGTGCTCTCCAATGCTCAGCACTGCAGGAGTGCCTGGATGCACTCTCCTGTTCCCAGGTCCCCATGAAATGGTATGACATACTCAGATATGTCAAGCATGTTCGGATCATGAGTTTTCATTGGATCCTTGATTCCGGCTTGAGCAAGAAGGCTGACAATTGAATCTATGTTCCCAGATACTGTAGAGTTCACATACTCCATTGACTAGGCAGCAATAATTGGTGTCTTGACAACTGGGAGCACTTCCACCTCCTCTGGTTTCCCCAACACATCCCGAAAGCGTCAAAAATATTCAGGGTCATGTTCAACCAGGTCTGACAACATTTTCCAAGTGTTGTATTGCATCCGGTACGATGTTCCAGCTGCATTTGGTGTTTGATGGAGTCCGAGTAAGTCCCAGTATGTTTTTCCTACTCTCTGTGCCATTGGTTCTCTCGCATGGATATTGTTGATAGACTGTTCCCAGAGCATATGAGAGCAGCGAAGGTCTTCTGCTGTAGTTCCATGTTGCAATGGAAAGAGGATGCCGGAGGTGAGGTGCTTTAAACTGTCATTGGACTTCTTAATGCATTGGTCTGATGTTTTTAGATCAATGTCGAAGTTGTCATATGCATAATTTGCAAGCAGTGTACATCCGAGGGCCTTGATCGTGTTGCTGGAATCCTGCGAGAGCGATCGTATCCCAACATTGATTGAGCTAAGGGATACTGACAACCCCATGTGTGCGAGTGTCTTAATAACTTTCTGCGGAATATGGGATGACTGCAGAAAGATTCCCAACATGCTCTGTAAGTAATTTGCCCTCTGGTTCACATTCTGTGCCATTATGCTAACAATGACAACCTTTTTCTGAATGAACAATTGGGTGAGATTTCACCAACCATTTACAACATGACTCACAATTGCCACAACAGCCTGCCACCTGTCAAGGCATTGTACTGGCTGCCCTCTGCGCATGTCATGGCCCTCCAGCACATCCCAATATGAGTTCTGCTCATTCATGTCTTCATCTCCCTGTGTCCTGAGTGTCCCTGCCGAGTGCATCAGGAGCACTGCATCCAGCATCGCCCACAGATGAGGTGTGTTCAGTTTGACAATCTCTGCCAAGTTGCTGATGCTAAATTCCTCTAGTTGCTGGACATTTGTGTGTGCAACGTTGAAATGAAGACTGCTGTCTTGCATTGTGAGTTTCATAACTTTGTTCCTATATATTTCTGCTGCAACTTTATCTGCCAGATCCTGTACTTTTCATTTGCTAATCTCCAAGTGTTTTTGTTATATTGTATATGCTAACCTAATTATTTTTCACTTTCACTTCATTCGTTCACTGGTCACATGACCAGATCACATGACATGGCCTAGACCATGACATCATATGATGTCATTACATGTGGTCACCTCACTCTTTTAATTACTGTCGCTACGCTTCCTTATCACAGAACTCTCCCACACCTGTGGGATATCGCTTCCCATAGATAGTATCTGTTCACACCTTATCTGTAGCACAGCTTGGTCTGTGCGCATTCCTCTGCAATATATAAAGGGTGCGTCCTCAGCTGGTATCCCCAGCTTTGGCCACTTGTTCCTTGGGTTAAAACCTTGGATGATAAGTGTACTCCTTCGCTCTCACTTCTCTTCGCGAGGCTTTATGGCAAGCCTTTAGTTGCTCAGCTTCGGTGTTTGTGCTCCGCATAACACTTGGCCAAAGCTTCATACCATAACCCGAGTACGTGACCAGCCTGACGTTCAGGGCTCAGCTTTTACAGAGACCATGAGAGCACGTGAGTTTTTATCCACCTCAGAAGATTCAAGAAAGAAAGCAAATCCACGTGTGTGGTTGCCGGGCCCAGGCATAAGGGACATTGCATAGTGGTTCCACATGATGGACCAGGGCATACCACCCATAACAGGTTGCATACATGCTTGTCCAGCATATTAAATATGGATAACATTGCTGCTTGCCCATAGTGCACTAAGGCGTATCCTCTGTGGTTTGAGGGTACCAGGTTCACGGAATACCTGTGACGTCCGCCATCAGCGCATGATACTATAAGAGCTGCGAGGGGATCGCTCAGTCGTTGCGCGGGACAAACGAGCTGTATATGTTACCTACGAGGGGATCGCTAGGTAGACTATAAGTACAGGTGGCACGAGCTATGTAATATGCAATACTCACCTCAGTCGTTGCACGGGACAAACAAGCTGAGGTGACAGGTTCGGAAACCAAGTAGATATACTATCTGTGCCACTAATTGTATGAAAGAAAAGGGGATACGAAGTCAAAAGGGGACAAAGGCACATAAAGGCATGAAAGGGAAAATAAGCTCCGTACATGTTACAAAGGCATCGGTGGTTCTAGAGTATCGTGTCCGAGATAGTGGTCTGGGTCCGTCGGGCGGCTGTGCGCACGCTTGCATAATACGACAGATACACATATGACACTGCTTGTTATCAGGTGTCTACCCTTACGGGCTCTTCACCTGTTAAAGCAAATTGTTGAAGAAGACCAACTGCCACGAACCCCTCCCCAGCACGTTATTCCAACCCTCACCCCCGCAAGCGTGCCCAGAGCTTTGTTGAAAGATATGAAGCAGTAAGCACTGTCAACCTGTCTGCCCCCGGATCCCCCAGTTTCGAAGGGCTCTATTCCACCCTTCCAGAATTAGAAGAACCCGCACCACCTCCCACGCCCAACCTGTTACGATTTGTTGTTCCACAATGTTACGATTTGTTGTTCCACTGTTTTCTTTTGGACCTATCTCTCCTCGCTTAGCTCTCCTTACGCTAAGCTCGTAGTTCTCCCGATCATATGCCCGTTCTTTCTTTCACTTTCTAGAATATTCTCTGATTACTCACTGTTGCATTTCTGCCATTGGCTCGCTGACTCAACGATCAGTCAGCCGATTATTCCTTCATGTTCTTTCATGTTCCATACGCTTATTCAGCGTCTCCTTGTTTTTGTATATAAACCCAAGTAGTCTTCCTGTAACCTCAGCTTAGACCTACTTGGATTATAACATCCTATTCCCTTTCTTGTGTCTCCGCTCTACACCTGAGTGAGTGCTTTAGCTCTTGCCTGCGTCCCATCCCAATCACAAGGGATTGTCCTCGGTCCACCCGCTTCAACGGGTAGTCAACCGTCTGGCCTCCACCAGGATGAATCCTTGACCCTATCGTCTGTAGGGTACCCCCTTGCCTCAGTGTCTTAGGATCTTACCAAGTTCACGCTCGACCCTTCGGGATCAAGCATAACACAACCCGACACCCCTCATCAGAACCTGCCCCCGCCGGCTGCGAGAAGAACCTCGCCAAGAAATGTCCTCTTCCTCCTTGTCCAACGATGAGCTCAAGGCTCTCCTCCACGCTCTCCTTCAGGAAAAAACCAACTCCCCCGCCGCCATTGCCAAGAAGGTGGCCGATCCTGGAAAATGGGACAGTGACCGAAAAACCTTCCAGAACTGGTTAACCAGAATCAAGGTCTGGGTTTCCCTCTAGAAATGGGATTCCTGCAAGCTCTGCATCGTGGCAGTACTCTCATGACTAGAAGGCGCTGCCATGTCCTTCGCAAGGCTCCAACTCGAGGAGTATGTCAAGGAAGAAGAGAAGGATACCATAGGACGGGATGGCCAGTCCCTTGGGTATCCCCGCGGTGATAACGCGTGGCCACAATGGCCAGAACTTATCAAAGTGATTAAGGACCACTTTCAAATCGACGTCCTTGCACACAAGTCTTTTAAGGCTCTGACATCACTGAAGCAGAATGGAGCTGCTATCGACATGTTCCTCCAGAAGTTCGAGGTTCTCTTTCGAGAATCTCAAATCGAAAATGGCCATGGTGCCGAAATCCTTAAGCAAGCTGTGGACACTCATGTATACATGCAAGTCCACCTTCACATGACGGTCGAAAACAACATCTACAACCTTATCGAGGCTTACCGCAAGGTCGGCCAATCTTTCGAGTCTGCCGCTGTGGAGTGCGGATTCTAACCGCTGAGGCAATGGGGACCTTGAAGATACAATCCCCCGAACAGGCCACTGCCTAACCAGCGGTTTACCCAATACGGAACCCAACCCGGGCGTGGTGTGCCCATGCAAATCGACACTGTTATGGGACAGCCCCAAAACCCATCAATCATGTGCTACAATTGTGGTGAGG